>PVJN01019821.1:0-36880 GCA_004026805.1 Lasiurus borealis
GACACTGAGATTCAGAGGGTTTGTGGACAGACCTGTTGAGGCCGCTCTGCAGGAGAGGCCCATTCTGCTGAATAAGAAAACCTGGTGCAGTCCCTGAGGGGGGCCTGGTGGTTGGGGGCAGATTCTGGGACACAGGGCCTGTGCTCCATCGAGTCTTGGCTCTGTGACTTACTGTGTGACCCCGGGCAAGGAACTAAGGCCTCTGCGCTTGTTTCATCGTCTGTAAAATGGGCGATAAGGGTAGTTCTTACCACATAGAGTTACAGTGAGGATGGCATGAGTTCATACATGTCAAAGTGCTGGACTAGTGTTTGGCACACAGCACACCCTGCACTGGTCTCCTTTGCCAGTTCTCCCAACCACAAAATGCTGGCAGGTCCCAAGAACTCAGTCCTCGGTCCCCTCCTTCTCCCTATGTACATATACTTCCCTGACAATCTTTCATTCTGTGGCTTTACATACAATCTACAAGCCAATGATTCTAAAATTTGCATCTCTAGCCCCCAATTCCAGACTCATACAGCCAACTGATACTTCCACTTAGATATCTAAGTGTCTCTAACAGAACAGTCTGATCTTGATCTCTCCCCAAACCAGCTCCTCCTACCATCACTCACACTGAGTGGCAACTGCATCCTTTCGGTTGCCCAGGCCAAAACCCTCAGGATCATCCTCGACTCCTCTCTGCCACTCAGGCCTCATGTCTCACCCATCAGCAAATCCTATGAGCCGCACCTTCAAAACGTAAGATAATTCAACCACTTCCCCCCTCTCCCGTGCTACCATCCTGGTCCAAGCCACCATTATCCCTTGCCTGGGTCACTGTGTAGCTCTTTGCTTCAGCCTGTTCTCAACACAACAACCAGAGTCATTCTGTCAACATTGTAACTAATTCCCCTGTTCTCTTCATTCCTTGTAAAAGCCAGTCCTTTAAAAATAAACTATGAGGCCACCTGAGATCTGCCCCGGCTCCTCCCTCACTCCTCCCTCACCCCCTGACCGCCTACCCCTCTTCCCTTCTTGCTGTCCCTCCATCAAGCAGGGCCCTCTGCTTCCTCAGCATTTATGCGCATGGCTGTGACTTGCCCTTCCCAGGGATCCCTCCCCCAGCCCTTAGATTGTTATACAAATACCTAACCTCTCAATGGGCCCTCCCTGGTCAGCCAATTTCAAACTGCAAATCCCCATGCTCCCTATTTCTTTGCCTGCTTTATCCTCGCTCCGCCCCCCATCTTCGTTGCCATCTGACTTACTACTTATGTACCCTACTTCTTGTCTAACTGCCCACAGAATGTAAGCTCCCCGTGGACATGGCTCAGTCCTGTGAGAGGCCATGTCACCAGGGACATCAGACAGGGTGTGCTGAATGAATTCAAGAAGGAAGCCTTGCACAAATGTTGGTTCTTATTATCTCGGTGCATATCTGTGCCGCGCCCTACCCTTTGCAAAATTCTCCTTGGGGCCACGAAATCTAAACACAGCTGCGAAGAAGAAAAAGAATCAGCCCAAAGTACAAGTGGCATAATAAAGTGGAAGTTCTAGTTCCTAAGTACAGCTGTGGGCAAAAGGAGGTTCACAGTTGTGAGCACGCATAGTTTTTCCATCGAACAACTGTAAACCTACTTTTGCTCGCCCTGCACACCTTCCCGGGGCTGGAAAGTTGGGCTGTGGCATCGAGACACCCCACCAGGAGCCGCTGCACCGCGTCACTGTTCGGCTCCCTCTTCAGCCCGCAGTTTGGAGTCCGGAGCGCTGGGTTGTAATCCCGGTTTGTTTCCAGCGGCGCGGACAGGCCGACTCCAGCCCCGGGCTGCGGGCTGCGGGCTGCGGGCTGCGGGCGCGCGCGGGGCGGGGCGGGGCGAGGTGGGGGTGGAGGCGAGCGCGCGCGGGGCGGAGTGGGAGTGGGGGTGGAGGTGGGGGCGGGCGGCACCGCGCGGGCCCCGCCACCGGAGTCTCCTGCCCTGCTCGGCGCGCTCAGCATGGCGGGTCCCTGGCTGCGATCGCTGGCCGCTCTGGCCCTGGCCCTGGTCCTGGCGCTGGCCCCGGGGCTGCGCGCAGTCCGGGCCGGGCAGACGCCGCGCCCGGCCGAGCGGGGGCCCCCAGTGCGGCTCTTCACGGAGGAGGAGCTAGCCCGCTACGGCGGGGAGGAGGTACGCGGGGAGCTCGGGCCGCGGGGGGGAGGGAGAGGGCGGGGACCCAGAGGCCGCCCACACCGTCGGGGAGCCTGGCCGCGTGGGGCGCCCCCTCCCGAAGCTCGGGCTTGGAGCTGGGCGCCTGGCCTGCCCGTCCTCCTCTCTTCAGGCCCCGATGGCCGCCCCGGGATAAGCGGGGCGCCCTCAGCTTTCCCCTTCGCTAACCAGAAGACCCTCCTCTTTCCTTTCTTCCCTCCAGCTGCCCCCTTGAGAGCGCTTAGGCTGGTGGTCTGTAAGGAGCCTCAGGATTTGGCGGGGGAAGGGGGTGGCGGACATTCTGCCTGCTCTTTGGGGGAAGTGCAGGGGAGGGAGGAAGGGAGGGAAGGAAAGCCTGCTCCTGGGTCAGAGGGAATTGGGGCTCGCCCAGGAGTGACCCAGGCTTTCCCTGCCCGTGTCCCGGCCTCCTCACACCTGCTCCTCGCGCCTGTGCCCTGGAGGCTGGAAATCGCTGCTCCAGACTCCCCGTGTCCTTTAGCGGCTTAGTCACAAGGAACAACAGCCTGTAATTATTGGAATCGAGAGTCTAGGCTGTGGGTCCCTACCACATCGCTGTAACCTTACTCTGAGTACAGCCTTAGTCCTACTAGTAAATCTCTAAACATGGGGGAGAGATGGAGGGACCCCAGCGCAGAACCCAAGGAGAGAGAGTTCCGTGTGGAAGGTACGAGCAGCAGCACTACCAGGGGCCGCAGGAGGGGGACTGAGGGGGAAATATCTTTGTTTTTTCAAGCTAATGTAATTGATTGATAC
This sequence comes from Lasiurus borealis, assembly GCA_004026805.1. Classification (NCBI taxonomy): domain Eukaryota; kingdom Metazoa; phylum Chordata; class Mammalia; order Chiroptera; family Vespertilionidae; genus Lasiurus; species Lasiurus borealis. The sequence goes on from PVJN01019821.1 coordinate 2,943, forward strand.
TTAACTGAGGGAAGGAGAGAGGGAAGCGTGAGCTGGAAACAGGACAAGCAAAGACTGTTTTGGGTCGGGGACCCATTGGATGTTTGTGGGCAGAGGAGGGGGGAGGGCAGTGGAAAATGGTCTCTGACTGTGATCACGGGGCTGGCAGGCAGGTCTAAAATCTGTCGGGCGGGCAGGCTGTAGGAGGGGCTGCGGGAACCTGAGCTGGAGCTGATGCCGCAGCCCACAGTGGGCTCTCTTCTTCCTTAGGAAAAATCTCAACTCTACCCTCAGGCCTTCCAACTGATGTAAGCAGTGCCCCGGATTATCCAGGACAGTCTCCTTTACATAAAATCAACCGACTGTTGATGTTAGTCATATCTACAAAATACCTTCACAGCAACACCTGCGTGTTTGGTTGAATGACCATCATAATGACAGTAATAAGAGTTCCTACTCTAGCTTGGCTGGTGTGCCTCAGTGTCCACTTATGAACCAGGAGGTCAGGGGTGTCTTCTGGCCAGAGCATATGCCCGGGTTGCTAGCTTGATCCCTAAAAGGGGGCGTGCCGGAGGCTGCCAATCAATGATTCCAATGATTCTTTCTCATCCTTGATGTTTATCCCTCTCTAAAAATCAATAAAATATATTTATGTATTTTATATATGTAGAATTCCCACTCTGTATAGATTTTTGGGGTGGGAATTAAATGAGATGGTGATGTGTGAAGTGCTTAGCATAGGCCAGGTGTGGTCTCAGCATGGTAAACCTGATAAATCTAACTGCTATTACTTTATTAATCATTAAAGATATATTGCCCTAACTGGTTTGGTTCAGTGGATAGAGCATCTATTGAATAGAGCGTTGGCCTGCAGACTGAAGGGTCCCGGGTTCGATTCCAGTCAAGGGCATGTACCTTGGTTTCGAGCACATTCCCAGTAGGGGGTGTGCAGGAGGCGGCTGATCGATGTTTTTCTCTCATCGATGTTTCTAACTCTCTATCCCTCTCCCTTCCTCTCTGTAAAAAAATCAATAAAAATATATATTAAAAAAATAAAGTGTGACTTCCTGTTGTTGTTTTTTTTTTAAGATATAAGCAAAAGGTGGTATAGCAGGTCCATAGTCCTCTTATGCAATTCAGAAACTGAATGAGCTCTGAAAACCAGAAGGTTTTTCTAAAAGGTAATTGGACAGCAAAACCCAAACTGATCTGAACTTGTTTGGGACCGTGCTAGAGCTGACATGGGTATACAGTATATAGAGTCTCTGTTTATCCTACTAAGTATGAATATGTATGCTCATGCTTTACTGTGGAAATATCAATATAGTTGATTATGGGATGCTGGCCTTGGAACCTCTGTAGGTGCCATGGTCTGTGCTCCATAATACCTTTCTGAAATGTGAAAAATTCTGAATTCCAAACATACCTGACCTCTAAAAGTTTCTGCTGTGAGACTGTGAGCTTGTATAACAAATCTTCCTGAAACATCTAGCAATAATTGTCTTATTTCTACTGTAACCTTCTTGGATGAGAGCCACGGTGGCCGGCCACCTGTGTCCTCCCACTTTCTGCTGTGTGGTTTGTGGTCAGAGCTCGGCTCCCAGGCTCGGAGCTGCAGTGTCTCCAGTGGAGGCTTCAGGTTGTAAATCATGAGAGACGGGGCCCTGGCTGCTGGCCTTGCACAGGGCCATCCTGTGCTCTGGGTCTTCCACATGAGGCCCCGACCCAGTGTCCTCCTTTGGGGCCTTTTAGGACCTCAGACTGAGTCACACGGAGGAGTATGAAATAGCTATACTTGTCCTTCTGACATTAACGAGTCCTCTGGATGCCTGCTGAGCATCGGCCTCTGAATGCCTGCTGAGCATCGGCCTCCTTGGTGCCTCTTCAGAGCCCATTGTCCCAGAATTTGTGCTCAGTCACCAGCTCTCATGGAATCTGTGCTGGGGAGTGGGGTGGGGCACGAGACTGCTTGTCTTCTGCCCTCTTCCTTCTAAAGCTTAACCTTAGTGAAGAGTGGGACTGAACCTCCTCCAAAAGGACCTTCTGAAGGCTGTTGGGTAGAGACAGGTGAATGAAGAGGAGAACCACCCTCTAATTATACCATAGAAGGCAGGCTTATAGACATGTTGGCTGAGCATCTGACAGACGCAGCACTAAAATGGCAGTTCCATGAATCCATGCAACAAGGCTTGTGCTTTCTCCATGTGTGATGCACTCCAATGGTTTCCGTTTCCTGTTCTAATTAAACTTTCCTATTTCATTAAAAAAATTATTGATAAATTACTACCTTGATTCCATGATCCATCACTAGGTTGCTAATACCCATTGCAGTTAAAAAGCAAAACCTGAGCTTAGACCCTTGGAGGGCCCAGTTAGTTTTGTGGGAGAAAATATCCCCAGCAATTTCCTCGTTTCCAAGGAGAAGAGTCATCCGTGAGGAGCTTCTGCTCTGTCCCCAACTGCTGGGTCCTGCCTTCCCGCCTGCATCCAAGCTCCTGGCCTCTCCCAGCTGTGGAAAAAGCCCTCCTTCTTCCCGCTGCTCAGTATCCTGTTGTCACAGTGGTGCACGTGGCCCTGCTTGACAACAGTAGGGAGGGTAGGGCAATCCCAAGGCCCAGCGGGAAGGTAAAAACTTGCTCCGTTCTGCAGGTGGTCTTCCAGTTTCCTTCCATCTGGGCACCTCTGACCCACGCCCTGTGTCTTTCTTTCCTCATGGTCCTGGGTCATGAAGTTCCCAGGATACACACCTCCTGTCCTAGTCACAGACATGTGCACTGTCCGTGTGCTGTGTGTCTGCTGGTCAGGCAGGCCAGAGAGTGGACTGGGGCTTGGGTTTCAAGGCTCCAGGTTCCAGAACACTTGCTCTCCCTCTCACTGGCTCGGTGATGCTGGGCTAATAAATAGCCCCATTGATAAGCAATCACATCGAGGAATAAATAATCACAGTAAAGGAGAGGCAGAAAATCATCCCAAAGGAAAATGCAATCTGCCAGCTGGGTAAATTGTGCCATTTAAAACAAGATGAGGTAAAGCGTTCTGGAAGCTGGAGTCTCGGAACCAAGTCACCAGCAATTCTGGGAATTGTTTGTAGGAGCTCGTTAGGGAATAACAGCACCACCCACTACTGGGCCCCTGTACACCCTTTCCTTCAGCCATCTGCAAGGTCAGTGGGTGCTATTCCTACTTAACAGCTAGAGAAACGGAGGCCTCAGAAGTTATGTGAGTCCACATGCCCAGGTTGCGGACTTGATCCCCAATGTGGGGTGTGCAGGAGGCAGCTAATCAATGAATCTCTCTCATCACTGTTGTTTTCATCTCTCTCTCCCTCTCCCTTCCTCTCTGAAATCAATAAAATATATTTTTTAAAAAGAAGCAAAACATAAAATAGATAACTTACACTAATGATATCCATATATGTACATTTTCATTTTCTTTCACGAAGATGAAAGAAAATTTGGAATGATTTAAATAATTCATCATTAAATATTCTTTAAAACTTTTACCTACATAGAGTTGCTTCAGTTCCTGTGTTTTTGCTTTTTTAAAAAGAATGGTATAGCCAGGGGTTGTGATATTTCTAACTCTTCCAAGTTCTTGTGAGTGGGCACGCTGAGGACGCCGTATGGCTGCTTTGTGACTACCAACTCCTCCTCTGCACAGCCCAGGAGGGAAGAGATTTTACTGACTTGAACTGGAAAAGCTGGGCTCTTTGCCTCCTGCTCACAGCTTCTCTCCTGCTTTCTAGGAAGATCAGCCCATCTACATGGCGGTGAAGGGCGTGGTGTTTGATGTCACTTCCGGGAAGGGTAAGTGGGTGGGCTTTCTGAGTCCTTACTTTTGGGGAGCTCGGCAGGGTGGGCCCTGGAGGGGTGAGGAGCAGGAGCAAGTCCTTTGCCCCCAGGTGGAGGGAGCAAGCTTTGCCAGTGTTGGACAGATTTCCCCTAATAATGCCAATCTGCTCAGAGCCTTCCCTGGCTCCCGTTTCCTACGGAATCAAATCCGTATTTAATGATTTACCCCAGTGGGAGCAGTGAGAGGAAAAATGTTACAAAGAGTTGGGATCATAGAACATTTTAATGCCACTTCATGGTTTCCGAAGTGGTAACTACAAATGCTATGGAAGTAGTTTTGTCATGGTTCATTGTCTGATACCAAACAAAGGATGTGGAATGGAAATAAACTTAGATTCTACCAACATTTTTTAAAAATCCTCACCTACCCAAGGATAGTTTTCCCATTACTTTTTTAGAGAGTGAATGGAAGATGCGGGGAGGGGGAAAAGAGAGGGAAGAGAAACATCGATTTGACCAGGAATCAAACCTGAGACCTTTTGGTTTGAGGGCTGATGCTCTAACCATTGAGCAACCAGCCGGGGTGGTTCTCCCAATGTTTAAGAAAACTGAACATTGTCCTTGTTTGGATTTTAAATATTTTTAAGAGATGATTTTTGTATCTCAGCCCAGCAATGTGTGGCTCCTTCCACATTCTGAATTACTCGAATCCAAACTGATGGCTGGAGGTTACTGCCTTCCCTCCCCTGGAGCCTGGAGCCTTTCTTAGGATCGGGTTGGACCTCAGACCCCCAGACCCCCCGCCACTGCCACGTGCACAGCCTCCTGGCTGCCCTGCGTGCACAGCCACACTCACATCCCGCTCCTTCCTCCCCACTGCAGAGTTTTATGGACGAGGAGCCCCCTACAATGCCTTGGCCGGGAAGGACTCCACCAGAGGAGTAGCCAAGATGTCCCTGGATCCCGCAGACCTCACCCATGACACGGTGAGCCAGATCCTGAGCCTCTGTCTATGCTCCACGCCCGTGGCCATGGCCTGCTTTTGTTCTTTCTTTTTCACAATAGCAAAGCTTCCTCACTAGCCTGCATTCCAGTCCACGTGTGGCAGCCAACTGTTTCCTTGAATTAGGTATCCTAGGGTGCCACTCCTGGTCAGAAACCTTCCGTGGCTCCCCACGGTCAAGTCCAAACTCATGAACTCGCGATCACGTTCAGGGAGCGTCACAGTTTGGCTGCAGCCGGCCTTGGCAGCCCAGCCCTGACGATCTGCACTACCACTCCCACCTCCTACTGATTTGCTGTCAGTCTCTGCGACCCACTCCCCAGGCCACCCTCGGTAGCTCCGGGGATGAAGGGGGTTGAGAAGCTGCGTCTCCCGCACACTCACATTTCTGTGAGGGAGAAGGAAGCATAAACTAAACCACCTCAGAGCTTGTGTAATCCCAACAGAAAGGCTGGCCTTCACCCAGCTGTGCTCTCTGATGAGCCAAACTCTTAAACCGCCACATTACAGAAACCAGTTCGTAACTTAGGAGGGTGTATAAATCTATAATGGGAGGACGCAGGGAGCCATGGGATAAACCACTGCACCCCTGTCCTGTCCCAGGCTGGGGTGTCCTCTGGAGTCCTAAATGTCTACATTAGTCGAACAGAAAAACACAATGAAGCCTTTGCGGGGTCCCCCACCCCCCTCCCCGCAGCATTCCCGACCCCACAGGGTTGTCTCTTACAGTCGGCTGTCCATTATTTGGTTTGTTGAGGCGTTTTTTTCTCTTGCACAAGGAGAGTGGGGAGAGTAGGGTGGGGTTGGCAAGAGGCCTTGCCAAACATGATTGCCTCATTCTCACCCCCACCCCCACCCGTTTCTTGGGTTTTTCTCCTCAGACGGGCCTCACGGCCGAGGAGCTGAAAGCCTTGGATGACGTCTTCACCAGAGTGTACAAAGCCAAATATCCCATCGTGGGCTACACGGCCCGAAGAATCCTCAACGAGGACGGCAGCCCCAACCTGGACTTCAAGCCCGAAGACCAGCCCCATTTTGAGATAAAGGATGAGCTCTGATGTTCTGTCTGTAGGTGTAGGTTCTTGGGAGGGTGAGGCTGAGAGATGCTGGGGGCGAGGTCTACAAATCGGCTGCCTGGCTCTCTGGCCGCCTGGCTCTGAATAAAGCAGACGTCTGACCGGGAACCCGAATGCCTTTACTGTCCTGGGTCACATGCTCTGTCCACCTGGGTCTCCTGCCCACTCGCCAGCCCGGGTGGTAATAACAGCCTCTAAGCGCCCCTCTGGGTGATTGAATTAGCCAGTGACTTTTATTTCTTCTTTATATTTTTCTGTACTTGCCAAATTTCTCACTGCGACCATGTCTGCTTTAGAATAAGCACAGAAATAAACTTATTTTCACAAAAGAATTCTTCCACAGATGCCCTCTTCTTGGAGCCTCATCAGCACCACTTACAAGGGGGAGCCTCCTTCTCTCTTTCTCCCCTGACTCTGAGGGGGCAGGGCACGAGCTGAGAGCCGAGGGGTAGGTGGATGATAGAGAAATGGAGAGGGAGGTAGTAAAGGGTCTGGCTTTCCTCCACGGCCAGGAAAGAATGGACTGGTTCAGCCCCATCTGTAGGTGGAAAGTGGTGAGGAGGGCTGGGGTCCAGTGTGGGCAGAGCCTAGCCTGGAGGTCATTCCAAGGACAGTGAGGGACACCCAACACACTAGACTCGGGTCTGATTTCAAAAGGAAATCCCTTTTGAAGGAGGATTTTCCCCTTTAATGGACATTTGCTTGTGTCCAGAATTATTTTAAAATTTGTGGTTGTCACGACTGGTCTCTAGTGCCCAGGATGTTGTTGAACACCCTACAATGCACAAGACAGTCCTCCATGATAAGCAGTTATCTGGTCCAAAATGTCAGATGTGCTGAGGTTGAGGATCCCAGTTATAGATTCATCCTGGAGATTTTACAGGAGAGATGAATTTCTTTGACACAAAAACTTTATTTAAAATAAATAACAGCTACCCCTGTAGCTGCACATTAAGCAGCAGAATCTCCTAGGGCAGTGGTTGGCAAACTCATTAGTCCACAGAGCCAAATATCAACAGTACAACGATTGAAATTTCTTTTGAGAGCCAGATGTTTTAAATTTAAACTTCTTCTAACGCCACTTCTTCAAAATAGACTTGCCCAGGCTGTGGTATTTTGTGGAAGAGCCACACTTAAGGGGCCAAAGAGCCACATATGGCTCACAAGTCACAATTTGCCGACCACGGTCCTAGGGTGACTGGTTAGAATGCTGAGTCCAGGCCCCAGGTAGTTCTAGAACATGGCCTGCAGACTTCATTTTTTAAAAAAGGTTCTTATTTTAGAGAGGAAGGGAGAGAGAGAGAAACATCTATCAGCTGCCTCCTGCACACCCCCTACTGGGGATTGAGCCTGCAACACGGGCATGGGCCCTGACCACGAATCAAACCAGTGACCTTTTGGTGCATGGGACATGCTCAACCAACTGAGCCTCAGCGGCCAGGGCTTGGAACTGCATTTTTAATGAGCTCCCAGGCGACTGTGATAGAGAAGTAGTTGGAGAAAGACCGCTTTTTGCCTCACCAGTCCTCTCAGGAGAACTTTCTGAGGACCGGGTTTGACTTTTGCTTTACTCTTTAGTGTGTCCAGAGTTGAGAGTCTAATGGTGAATTCCTGGGTCCCGCTCAGGAAGCTGGAAGCTTGATGGCCATCCAAGACTAACAGGCCTGGAACTTATTAAGCAGAATTCTTTGGCTTGGAATTCAGGCCAAAGTTGTTCATGTGGCCGAGGTAGTCCTCACTGGGTATTCATGCCCCAAAACAAATGACATAGAAATGTATACAAATGGTGAGAAGTCCCCAGAAAACTCAAGAGATGACTCACGTATGTGCCACCCATTTCCTACATCACGAAGCAGCATGTGGGCTAGGACTCCATTCCTTAGGGCCCATCTCTGCAGAGGGGGCAAGGCCTCCACCGTCAGGACCCGGGAATGGCCTAGGACACTGTTTCCCCACTCCCCACTCCTTCTCCCAGGACCTTGAGCTCTGCCCATTCCCTGCCCTGCACTTCACAGGCCTCCTGCACCCCAGTAAGGGTCTTTTCTGAATGAGAGTCTCATGTGGAGACCCCAGATCAGCCTGACCAGGACCAAGCACACAGAAACCCAGGCAGCCGGAACAGACTCCACACAGCGGTACAGCTCAGGGAGGGTCATAGACTGGCGGGGGATTTACCTCATTGTGTGTCTGCAGGACCCAAAGAAAGAAACAAGATCCCAGAGCCCACAGTCTGCTGCCTGCTGGCCCCTATTCTACATCTACTTGTCATTTTTTTTTTTGCTTTAAAGGATTATATTTCCTTCTTACAAGACTCAATCCAGATGCACCTCTCCCAGGAAGCCTTCCCCTCCTCTGGGGTCCCTGCCAGCGTACACTCACCCACTTTGCTGTAATTGCCTACTTATAAGCCTGTCTCCCCAAAACAGAGCCTCATCTAGGGTGGTCAACCTTTATGGATTTTCCAGGTTCTGCTCTGGAAGTCCTGCATCCCAGGAAACCCCTCAGTCCTGAGCCAATCTAGCACAATGCCCAGCATCTCCTGTGTGTGACAAAATGAATGAATGCATGCATGCACTGGTACCCTCACACCCAGTCACCCCTCTCCCTGGTGACCTCCTCCCACCCACACTCAGTGATGTGGGTCTGAATCCCAGACCCCTTCCTGGGGCATCAAAACAGCTGCCAACCTCCAGCCCAGGTCCCCAGCTCAGCCCGGTGGGTATCGCTTTCAGGATCACTCCTGGACCTACCACACCTGAGGCTTTCCACAGCCTTGTCATGTGGGGAACATATAAAAATAGTAAGTAGTTTCCCTAGCAACCACCACAGCAGATGGTAACCAGCATGAACAGTCTGAGAAAGCCTTGAGGCTAGGAGGAAAGAAAACCCTCCCCCAAGGTAAATATCCTATCCCATTCCATTCCATCCCATCCTGTCCCGTCCCGTCCCGCCAGGCAGGGACTGTCTGGGCTGCCTCTCCTTTCGTGGCTTCCTGCAGACCACCTACTCTGGCCTGCTCAGACTTCATCCCTGCCAGTCCCTCCGTGGCTGCCCGCCCCTCCCTGTGGGGTCACTGAGGTCCTCCTCTGATAGCCTGGCCCAGTGCAGGGCTTCACTTCAGGAGCCACCCGCCTGAGACTTGGCCTTGCTACAGAGACTTGGCCTAATCTCAGGTGTGCCCATGGTGCCGGGCTTGTCCAGCCCTCACCTGGGCTGTCTGGCCTCTGCCCAGGTCTTCAGTGCCCTGGCTCTGGGCCAGCTCCACCCTCCAGCCAGGCCCAGGGCCTTTTTCTTCCAACCCTCCCCCTCAGCTCAATCTGAGACTTTGCTCTGGTCACCACCATGACTCCCCTCTAGGAGGAGGAGAGGGCTGGGGCTCCCAGGCTGAGATTCTGGAGGCCCCTGGGGGTGGTCGTGGGCCTGAGCTGTGACGGGCGCTAAGGGAGGAGAACTGAAAAGCCTTGCCAACAGGGTGAAGCAGAGTGAGCTGCGCACTAAGAACCAAGATAGGGAAAACCCAGCGGCTGAGAGCGAGGTTGGAGGCAGAGCCTGGAGTGGGACACATGACACCAGAGAGTGGAAGCCCAGGTCCCCAGCGGGTATGGGTGGGTGGGTGGGGGGTCCTATTTGGAGCTGGCCTGGTCACTCCTGCTCTTGCTGTCTTGTTGGTGAGCGAGACTTTTGCTTCCCTCTCATCCCCACTTCCTGCGATATTCAGTTTGCTGTAGCCTCTTGGCTTGTGAGCAAGCCCAGCCTGTGCTTGTCCTGCCCAGCCAAACCTGCATCCTGCATCCTCTACCCACTCACCCAATTAGTGGGTGTTGCTGTGGCCAAGGGGCCCCTTGTCCACGCCCACTGCTGTGTCGATGATGATTTTGATGGTGGCACTTCATTGTGCTAGGCCTGAGCCATGGGCTGGCACTCAGTATTTGCTCTTTCATTTGATCCTGGGCAAGGGGATATGAACATTTTACAGATGACAAACTAGGTCTCAGGAAGGAGAGGTAACTCGCCAGGGAAACCATGCCTCTCACAACTAATAGGTTCTAGAGCTGGGATCCTACGCGTGTCTCACTCTGTTCCACTCTGCTCATTATATCCGAAGGTCCAGTCTGCTGGGGAGGCCCACCCCAGGGCAGGAATTAGGACGCAGGACGCTGGACTGTGGCAGAGACTCAAATTCCCGGCCTTCTCTTGAAAAAAGTTCTCTTGGACTAAGGACGTGTGAAGGAAGGCAGTGTGATCCAGGCCCCCCAGTGGGAGCCCCCAGCCTGATGGACAGGAGAGGGTAAGGATGGCCATGGGGCTAGTGATGCTCACCTGGAGGAAGCTGAGCAATGGCTGGGGGCTGCTTGGGCAAACCTGCCCCATATGCCTGGTGCTGCCACCCAGAGCCCCAGGGAATGGTGGCCTCAGCATTGGGCAGCCCTGAAATACAACCATTGCCTGTCTGTTTGAGCCTCTCACATCCCCTTTCCCATTTAGTCATGACCCTTCCCCTAACTATCAGCCATAACCCACTCTCTGATCTGTCACTCCACACTCTCTCACCATTCCTTCAAAGCTCAGGCAGTTTCCTTTCTAAAATTTATCGATTACCCTGGATTTCACATATCCATTCAACAACCAACCAGGTAGATATTGCAAGTCTACATGTGTCCAGCACTATATTAGGTCCTGGAGGAGGGATGAGATGGAGGAAGAAGCCAGGGGAAAAAATGTAGAAAAATAAATGCAAGAACTGTCCCTGTTCTTAAGGGTCCCCAAGGAGGAGAGCAGGTGTTGAGTTACAAGAGGTTTCCCTAGGACAGCGGTTCTCAACCTGTGGGTCGCGACCCCTTTGGGGGTCGAACAACCCTTTCACAGGGGTTGCCTAAGACCAGCGGAAAACACCTATTTCCCATGGTCTTAGGAACCAACACACGGCTCCTCGATGTAGCAAAGTGTAGCAATGTAGTTTACTGTTGTCATATGAAGACTGTTACCCATGCTATACCACAATTTAAGACAAAATTTCATTTGTAATTAGAAATAAATATTTCACAATATATAATTACATATTGTTTTTGTGATTAATCACTATGCTTTAATTATGTTCAATTTGTAACAATGAAAATACATCCTGCATATCAGATATTTACATTACAGTTCATAACAGTAGCAAAATTAGTTATGAAGTAGCAATGAAAATAATTTTATGGTTGGGGGTCACCACCACATGAGGAGCTGTCTTAAAGGGTCGCAGCATTAGGAAGGTTGAGAACCACTGCCCTAGGACAAGGAGCTGGTGATGGGCGGGGACCCGGCCACAGGGTCCTGAGCAGGACAAGCCTGGGCCATGAGGTTGCTGAGGGGGGCTGGGATTTTCATGGAAACTTCTCTTGAGCCATCAGCAACCACTTTCACGGGACGATAGGGCCCCCTGGTGGTTGATGTGTGGAACTCTCCGGAGGCTGTTTTGTAAAGCCCAGAGGATTAAGCTCCCCTAAGAACTTCTATTTTTGGTTCCCAACAGTTTCCTAATGAAATGCTAACAGCAGCAGCCAGAGGGCTTCCCAGAGGACCCGAAGTTGCACTGCTGAACTCCTCTTCCTCCAGCTACCTGTGCTTCAGGGCTCAGCGCTGCTTTCGGGTCTCAGAGGCAGAGTCTCCACCATCCAGTTTGATGGAAGGGTCCCAGGGCGGCGGCCATGTCTTCTGCTGCCAAGAACTGAGGCTGGCTCTGTGCACATACAGTGACGTGTTGGAAAGAACACTGGATCCAGGATCAGGAGGCTTGGATGCTCGCCCCATGTCAGCCGCTAACTAGTGGTGAGATAATAACGACAATAATAGCTACCTTTATTCAGTATTTACTCTGAATCTGGCATTGCACCAAGAGCTTTAAGCACAGGGTTGACTTTGATCCTCACAACAAACCTCTGACGTTGGGATGTTGCTATTTCCATCTTACAGATGGAGAAATCGAGGTACAGAGAGGTTCACATAGCATGTGGCAGAGTCAGGGCTTAAGCTTGAGTTTCTGGAGACGCACTAGGCTATACTGAATTATAGCCCTAAAAGAATCAGAAACAAGTGGTAGAGTCCGCAGACCAGTGTCTTTCAATCTCCCCAGGTGGTTGTGATGGAACCAACTCATGGGTCCCACTAGCTCTAATGTTCAGTGGGCCCAGTGTCTTCAGAGGATAAGGAAGTGTGATGAGGGAGAAGCCTGGGTTAGGACCACAGCACAGCAGACATGCCAGAGGGTGCTCGCCATCCTTGTGATCTGGATATGGTTTGTAGGAGAGGAGAGTAACCACCTTCCATAACGTTCTTCTCAGAGTTTATGCCACATCCACCACACATTCAGAGATCCACCATCCTTCAATCTATCGCACCTCGTCTAGAACCATTTGACATTTTTAAATTGGTTATCTGATAAACCCATATGGAGATCTACCAGGTGCCAGGCTCTGGGCCAGGTCCTGATTGTATTGTGGGGAAGGAATTGGCATGGCCCTGCCCTTGTGAGTTTATCTAGGGGAGAAAATGGGCAAAAAACAAACCAAAACAGAATTGCATATTATGACATGTGCTCTGAGGGAAGTAACAACACAGTGATGGGGAGCAATAGGGTGATAAAGGGACCCAAGTGGACAGAGTGGGTGGGAGGATCTCTCCGAGGCGGTGACATTTAACAGTTTGTTTTCTACAGTGCATACCTGCATGACCAGACCCCACACCCACATTGTCAATGCCACTTGCCTTTGATTTATGGCAAGCGCACACAGGAGGCTGTTTACCTCAGGGCAGAAGTGGACCTCCTGCCAAAACAGTGTGACTGAGCAACCTGGTCTCCCAGGCAGATCAGGGACCCTGAATCTTCACACAAGAGGCAGCATGGACCACCAGTGACTAGACTCTGTTCCTCATTACATGCACCTGAGATCCCTGATTCCCAGTACATTCACACTAAGAGCCAGTGACTCCAATTCTTGGCGCATGTGCACACAGGGACCTGATTCTCAGTGTGAGGTAGTACCAAGAAACAGAGACTCTGATACTCGATTCTCGGCATGGACACAGGGAGCCTCTGACTCCTGACATGCAATAGGGGATTTTGATTTTTGGTACACACTGTTTCAATGTGGCACAGGAAGGATCCCTGATTCTAGGTACACACATAAGGCCACACTAAGCACTGGTGACTCTGACTCAGGGCGAGCATAGTTCCCACCAACCCACAGCAATTGCACGTCTTGGTATCAGAGCTCTTCAGTGACAGTTGGGGGGCGTGTGTGCACAACTCACACTGCACATGGTCTAGGCCCCCGCAACTCGTCATCTGAACCTTCTGGTGATAGTCACAATGGGGGACAACAAAACAATCCCCAGAGGAAAGAAAAGGAGGAATCACTAAGTAAGGAAATAAGTGGAACAGAAGCATGCAATGTGACAGAAAAAGAATTCATAGTAATGGTCATACAGTTCATATACCAGATGGATGGGAAAATCAACAACCTATGCAAAAATCAGGAAAAAATGAAAAATGATATAGATACAATAAAAAACACCATGGAAGGCTTCAATAGTAGACTAAAAGAAACAGAGGACCGAATCAGCAAGTTAGAAGATCAGGTACAGAAACAAGCCCAATGTGAACAGCAACTAGAGAAAAAAATTAAAAAGCAGGAGGAGAGTTTAAGGGAGCTTTGGGACAATGCAAAACGAAATAACATATGAATAATAGGACTGTGAGAAGGACAAGAAGAACAGCAAGGATTAGAAAATTTATTTGAAGAAATAATGACAGAAAACTTCCCTAATATGGGGAAGAAAAAAGTTACTCAAGTACAAAGAGTCTCAAACAAATGAATCCCAAAAGACCCAGACCAAGACATGCCATAATTATAATGGCAAATGTTATTGACAAAGAGAGAATCTTAAAAGCTGCAAGAGAGAGACAGAGAGTTACCTACAAATGATTTCTCAACAAAAATACATCAAGCTAGAAGAGAATGGAAGGAGATATACAAAGTGATGCAAAACAAGGGACTCAATCCAAGAATACTATATCCAGCAAGACTATCAATCAAATTTGAAGGGGAAATCATGAGTTTCACAGACAAAAAAAGGCTAAGGGAGTTTATCACTACCAAACCAGCAATGCAGGAAATGCTGTAAAAAGAAGAAACAAAAAGGTAAGAAGGAACACAGCCTCAAAAATAAATAAATAAATAAATAAATAAATAAAAATGGCTACAAACAAGTACCTTTCAATAATAACTTTAAATATAAGTGGACTAAATGCTCCAATCAAAAGACATCGAGAAAATATAAGAGTCAATGCTAAGAACACAACTGCCTTTTTGGTAAGATGTATAACTAAGAACGGCTTTGCCTGTTGCCTTGGGTTCAGCTGACAATTATTAAGGAAGAATGCCCATCTGTCTTCCCAGACGCTCTCTACAGGCTGGGCTCTTGGTTTTCTTCTATGAATATAAATGAACTGCCAGACTCTTGAGCTCTGGCTTACTATTGAACTCATTCTGTGGCATATTTGAGTCATTCACTTAAATATGGTGTTTTATCATCAACCAGGTCATATGTATCCATGATGTTTCTTCCACATACCAAGTGCCTGTGCTTTTGGAAGAACAAGGCATCGTTAAATGTTTTAAAGAGATATTGGATTTGTCCGTTGGTGATTATGCAAATAATTTGCTTTTCAAGTGGAAAAATATGGCTGACAGGTACAAAAGACTACAGAAAACGTGCTCCATAGCTCTGGTTGGCAAATACACCAAGCTGAGGGACTGCTATGCCTCTGTGTTTAAAGCTCTGGAACACTCAGCCTTGGCCATCAACCACAAGTTGAATCTGATGTACATAGACTCCATTGATCTGGAGCATACCACTGAACTGAGGACCCTGTGAAATTCCATGAGGCATGGCAGAAGCTATGCAAAGCTGATGGTGTTCTGGTGCCAAGAGGCTTTGGAATCAGAGGAACATTGGACAAACTCCTCTTGGACAAGTGCAAAGAAGATTCCTTTTCTGGGAGTTTGCCTTGGGGTGCAACTAACAGTGATAGAGTTTGCAAGGAGCTGCCTTAACTTGAAAGATACCAATTCCACAGAATTTGAGCCAAGTGCCCTGTTCCTGTGGTGATTGATATGCCGGAACACAACCCTGGCAATTTGGGAGGAACAATGAGGCTGGGAATAAGAAGAACTGTTTTCAAAACTGAAAATTCAATATTAAGGAAACTTTATGGTGATGTTCCTTTTATAGAAGAAAGGCACAGACATCGGTATGAGGTGAACCTTACCTTGGTCAACCAATTTGAGCAGAGTGACTTAAATTTTGTAGGTCAGGATGTTAATGGGGAGAGGATGGAAATCATTGAACTGGCAAATCACCCCTATTTTGTTGATGTCCAATTCCATCCTGAGTTTTCTTCTAAGCTGATGAAGCCTTCCCCTCCATACCTGGAACTATTTTTTTTTCTTTAATATATTTTATTGATTTTTCACAGAGAGGAAGGGAGAGGGATAGAAAGTTAGAAACATCGAAGAGAGAGAGACATCGATCAGCCGCCTTCTGCACGCCTCCTACTGGGGATGTGCCTGCCTGCAACCAAGGTACATGCCCTTGACCGGAACCGAACCTGGGACCCTTCAGTCTGCAGGCCAACGCTCTATCCACTGAGCCAAACCAGACTCAGCCCTGGGACTATTTCTTACAGCAACTGGGAACCTGAATGCCTACCTACAACAGGGATGCACACTGTCCTCCAGTAATAGATATAGGGATGCCACTGATGACAGCTTTTCAGAGTCAAGGATAGCTGAGTTGGAAATAAGCTGCAACTAATACATGACTCAGAATAATAGGCACTACCTGAAAGGGCCCTGAAGTAATTGAAGCCAAGATAAAGCAATGATCTGAAGAAATCACCACACTCTCAAAGAATCATGAAACATGGGATGAAATCATTGACATCATTGGATAAATCCTCTAGACAAAAAATCAGCAAAGAAACAATAATCCTAAATGACTCACTAGATCAGATGGACCTAATTGACATCTTCAGAACATTTCACCCCAAAGCTGCGAAATATACATTCTTCTCAAGTGCGCATAGGACATTTTCAAAAATAGACCACATACTGGGTCACAAGCAAAGTCTCCCCAAATTCAAGAAGATTGATCATGCCAAGCATCTTTTCAGACCACAATGGCATAATAGTAGAAATAAACTACAATAAAAATAATCCAAAACACTCAAAACAATTGGAAGCTAAATAGCATGTTATTAAATATTGATTGGGTAACTAATGAGATCAAAGAAGAAATTAAAAACATTCTAGAAACTAATGACAATAAAAACACAACAATCCAAAATTTATGGGACACAATGAAAGCAGTCCTGAGAGGGAAGTTTATAGTTCTACAGGCCCACCTCAAAAAACAAGAAAAACTGTAGTAAATCATCTAATGCTACAACTCAAAGACTTAGAAAGAGAGCAACAAGAAAAGCCCAGAGTGAGCAGAAGGAAGGAGGTAATAAAGATTAGAGCAGAAATGAATGACATAGAGACCAAAAAACAATACAAACGATTAATGAAACCAAGAGCTGGTTCTTTGAGGGGATAAACAAGATTGATGAACCTCTCACCAGGCTCACCAAGAAGCAAAGAGAGATGACTCAAATAAACAAAAATCAGAAATGATAGAAGCGAAATAACAATAGGCCCCACAGAAACATAAAGAATTGTTTAAAAATATTATGAACAACTCTATTCCAACAAATTAGACAACCTGGAGGAAATAGACATATCCTAGAAAAATACATCCTTCCAAAACTCAATCAGAAAAATTCTAAATATATCAATAGGCCAATAACTATGGAAGAAATTGAAGCAATCATCAAAAAGCTTTCAGCAAACAAAAGCCCAGGGCCACATGTCTTCACAGGAGAGTTACACCAAACTTTCAAGGAAGAACTAAAACCTACCCTCATCAGACTATTCCAAAAAATTCAAAAGGAAGGAACACTTCCAAACTCCTTCTATGAAGCCAGCATCACCCTAAAACCAAAACCTGATAAAGACAACACAACGAAAAAGAATTACAGGCCAATATCCCTCATTAACATAGATGCCAAATCCTCAACAAAATCCTAGCAAATTGGATCCAGCAGAACATCAGAAAGATCATACACTATGACCAAGCAGGATTTATACCAGAGATGCAAGGATGGTACAATATCTGCAAATCAATAAAAGTGACACATCACATAAACAAATCTAGGGGGAAAAATCACATAGTCATATCAATTGATGCAGAAAAAGCATTTGACAAAATCCAACACCCTTTCTTGATAAAAACTCTCAGCAAGGTAGGAACGGAAGGATCATACCTCAACATCATAAAAGCCAAATATGACAAACCCACAGCCAGCATCCCACTCAATAGACAAAAACTTAAACCATTTCCCCTAAGAACAGGAATAAGAACAGGAACACCACTCCTGTTCGACATAGTACTGGAAATAGTAGCCATTGCTATCAGACAAGAGAAAGAAATAGAAAGCATCCAAATTGGAAAAGAAGAAGTAAAACTGTCCTTATTTGCAGACAACATAATACTGTACATAGAAAACCCTAAAGACTCTATCAAACAATCAATAAATGACAGATGTTGGCAAGGATGCAGAGAAAAAGGAATCCTGGTGCACTGCTGGTGGGAATGCAGACTGGTGCAGTCACTGTGGGAAACAGTATGCAGTTTCCTCAAAAAACTAAAAATGGAACTTCCATTTGACCCAGTAATACCACTTCTAGGAATATATCCCAAGAAGCTAGAAACATCAATCAAAAAAGATATATGCACCCCTATGTTCATAGCAACACAATTTACCATAGCTAGAATTTGGAAACAGCTTAAGTGTCCATCAGCAGATGAGTGGATGAAAAAAATGTGGTACATCTACTCAGGGGAATACTACGCTGAACTAAAAAAAGAAGGAATTCCTACCATTTGTAACAACATGGATGGAACTGGAGAGCATTATACTAAGTGAAATAAGTCAATCAGAGAAAGTATCACATGATCTCACTCATTTGTGGAATATAATGAACAATGTAAACTGATGAACAAAAACAGTTCCAGAGACAGAGAAACATTGATCAGACCATCAAACCTTGGAAGGAAGGTAAAGGAAGGTGGGGGTAAAGGGGAGAGATCAACCTTGTATGCATGCATATGGGCCTAACCAAAGGACACAGACAACAGAAGGGTAAGGGCATGAGTGGGGAGGATGAAGGGTAATGGGGGAATAAGGACACAATTGTAAAAACTTAATCAATAAAGAAATTTATAAAACACAAAAACAAACAAACTAAAAACCCCCAAACCTCCCATAGCTATCCACTCAGTTGATTCGTAAGCATCTAAGACCTTGATTTTCCCAGATGCACAAGTGTGGGGTAAACAATGGTTCTATGAACAGGAACCATCAGTCTTTCTCAGGCTTGGTGCCTGCCTCCGCCTCAGGGTGTCCCTTCTGGGGCTGTCCCAGGAGGAACTGAGTCTGGGCTCTGGGTTCAGCATCTGCCTCCAAAGCTTGACAGGTGCTATGTGGGGCAAGGAGGGAGGGGTGGCAGGTGGGTGGATGTTGCCCTTGCAGGTACCAGTTCCCACAGAGTGAGCCAGACAGCCCTGGTGCAGGGCGCCCTCCCCTGGGCAGTACCTCTCTGCCCAGGACCACATGTCAGTTCCCACGCTGGTGGCCTTAGACTCCCCAAGTCTCACCAAGGTTCTTGAGTAAGCAGCTTTCCTCAGGCACCAGCCTTTAGGGGCCAGGCTAGAGGCTGACTGGCCAAGACCAGTAGTCCCTCAAGCTGTCCCTCCTTTGTTCTGTTCCCAAATATATTCTCATCACTCTTGGATAAGACCATCTATCTTTTCTCATGAATGAGTTCTTTCTCAAAAAACAACAATGGACTCTTGGCGTCTAAGACTACAAAACATGTCTACATATCAGAGCAAACCCGCCCCCCTCCCATCCCCGTGCACAAGTGCTATCTTCATGTTATGGGTGGGGAAACTGAGGCCCTGAATGTTAGATGACTTGCCTGAAGTCAGAGTCTTCAAATCTCTCATATGGAATCAGTTTTACATTCTTTTCACTATATCATGCTACTCATCACCTCCCAGTTGTTTCAGATTGCCACTTGGGCTGTCCAGGTCCTCACCTGGGCGCTTCGAGGCATCTCTTGCAGGGGCTCCCTCTTTGGCCCAAGATCAGAATTGCCTGAGGAGCTTTGAAAAACCACAGATGCCAGAGCCCAAGCCCAGGGGATCCTGATCAGCTTCTTCCAGCTGGGCCCAGGCACGCACCTGTATGTTGATTCTCATTATTCGTGGTTGTTCTGTTCTATTAAGTCACTGGGGATAATGAATTGGCAAATAATGAACATTTGCTCCTTCGGGAAATACAGAGTTAGGTTCCCGCTAGTCTCTGGCCACAAATTTTTCATTAACGGGTCAATATATGACCTTGTTTTATGTGTGTTTCTGTTTAAAGACGCCTCATTTAATACACATCACTGCCTCATGAATGTTGCTCAACAGCACTCTAACTCATGCTGGAGCCAAGTTTATCTAACATTCACCTTTTCCCCATAAGGCACCTCATGGCCTTCTCATGTGTAGGACATCAACAAACTTCAGCACTATTCTTGTGAAAACAT
This sequence comes from Lasiurus borealis, assembly GCA_004026805.1. Lineage (NCBI taxonomy): Eukaryota > Metazoa > Chordata > Mammalia > Chiroptera > Vespertilionidae > Lasiurus > Lasiurus borealis. The sequence continues at coordinate 22,534 of PVJN01019821.1, forward strand.
TCACAAAAAGCACAAGAATTTGAAAAACATGCCACTAACTAGACCATGAAAAGGCCACTTGTTTCCAGTGTGGGAGCTAAAACAAGACGCAGAGCATCCTCTTGTGACCTCAGCTGAGAATGTTCCATCAGGCTACTTGGTTGTCACCTCAGGCACCATTCTTCTTCAGGCATGAGCCTGTAGGGGCCAGGCTAGAGTGGTCAACACCAGTAGTCCCCCAAGCTGTCCCTCCTCCTTTCTGTCCCATGTGCCTGTCTCCACGAGAGACCACGAAGAGGCCTGAGTGTTGGTTTGGTGGTAACAAGTTTTAGTCAGTAGGTTGGTTTGGGGGGTGGGGGGAAAGGTGAGGGAAGGTGCAGAGAACAGACTGAGGGTCAAGGGGCTGCTCTGGAGGTACAGAGGAGCAGCCTGGGCTGGTGCCCACAGAGGGCCTGGAACCAGCCCAGCAGCCACTGCAGGTTCTGGGCTGACTTCCGCCCTCCCCTCAGAACCCAATTCCCTGCCAATCCTGGCCTCTCGTGCCTCTGCACGCTGGGGTCCAGGATTCAGAATTTGATTTCCCCACAGAAATCATGTGTGGTGGCTGGTTCTGAGCCCAGGTCGCAGAGGCCCACTCCATATCAGAAAAAACAGTGGACATGTGGGGGCCTAGGCCCAGCCCTCACTACAGCTACCCCCCCTCTCCCAGCCAGCTTCTTCACAGGCTCAGGGCTTCAGGCTGAGAGGCTCTGCTCCTCAGAGACTCTGCTGAGAGGCTCTACAGCAGTTCTCAACCTGTAGGCCGCCTAAGACCATCGGAAAACACAGATATTTACATTACAATTCATAACAGTAGCAAAATTACAGTTATGAAGTAGCAATGAAAATAATTGTATGGTTGGGGGTCACCACAACATGAGGAGCTGTATTTAAGGGTTTCGGCATTAGGAAGGTTGAGAACCACTGCCTAAGGCATAGGCATTGGCTGGAGGAGACCACGGCAGCTCTGCAGTCTCTCAGCATCTGAAAGGGTGGGGGTGGATAGCCAGACTATGTGGCAAGGGCTGGTACATGTCGGTTCCTCTCACATCTGAGGTAGGACCCAGGTCTGTTGGGATCCCCCACTTCTCCCTGGAGCTGACATATGACTAAGGTATCCTCCATCCTCACCTCAGACACTCTTGCTGGGCCGTCGCCTCAAGACCAGCTGAAGAAGCAACAGACACAGCAACGGGGTGGAGCCCAAAAGCTACAGAATCCCAATAAATGCATAACTTTGAGTTACATGAGAACGAAGCTTATCTTATACCCATTTTTTACCCAAGGAACATCGCAGCCTTCGTGAGCAGCCCAGGGAAAGGCCTCGGGTGGCTGATGGCTGATGCGCACTCCTGGTAGGAGGACTTCCCTGTGCTAGCAGGAAAGGATGTGAAGGTTAGAGGTGCAGCCTGAGCTCGGGAAGGGATCCTGGGCTGACTTTGCATTCCAAGACTGATGGTCACTGCCTACAGGGACACCAGGCTGTCCTCACAAGAAGCTCAGGTCCTGCTGCCTTGCTGGGTCACGAGGCTCCCAGCTCCGTGGTGAGAGGGAGGTGGCCTTCTAGAAAGCCCTGGCCACGGGGTTAGAGTAGCTCCAGGGAGAGAGCAAGAATCAGGGGTGAGAGGCTTACTCAGAACCTGTCAGGGACTTGACACATCTGGAAAGCTCCTCTCCAAATGCCATCTCATTATCTCCTAAAGGGCTTAATAGTCACAAGCTTGAAACCATTTATTCAGGAACATTATTCAGTTAAATTCTCTTCATTAGTGATTGTTTCTTTTTTTCTTTTCCTCCCTCAAGGGCGAGAATTACTTTGTCCCCTCTTTCCCTCCCTCCTTCCCTCTCTCCCTCCTAGCTTCATTTATTTAACATTTGCTATATACCGGGGGCTGGTACATGTCGGTTCCTTCCACAAATTGATGCCTTTGTTTGTGGGTCCCTGGCTGGATGCCTGGCCCCCACTGCTCCCTTACCCAACCCTACTGAAACCACCACCTCAGGGGCCCCCTTGGTGCCCCACCCTGGACACCAAGCATCGCCTGCCTGGCATTCTCCTGGCCAGGCTGGCCTGGCCAAGGTCTTTGTCAAGAATGGGATGGGTGTCCCTGGGCATCCCGAGGTGCTGCAGGGGCACTGGGCGGCTTTTCTGTGGATATAACATTGGCCATTTAGAGTCAGTCCCAGGACCCAGATCTCTGCCTCCACCTTTCAACCAGCTGAACTGTCCTGCCTGCCCCAAGCCAGGGATGGCATAAGACCCAGTCTTTTCCAGAGGGACACCTCTGTCCTAGGAAAGCAGGGCCAGGGGTGGCCTGCCTGGTCGGGGACTGGGATCTGTGTGGGAGGCTGGGAAGAGGGGAAGCTTGGATACCGGGGAGCGCACATTAGTGTTGGGGGGATACCCCTGAGAGAGGGGAGCATGGGAGCCGCATTGGCAGTCAGTAACCTGCCACAGGAATGTGGAGCGACAGGTTTGCAGGTCTCAGGAGGGGGACTGTGGCCCTGCAGGCCTGTTCCTCTTCCCACCCGTCCCACACCCTCACCTGTCCCCACAGGAAGGCTGTCCGCCAGGAAGGACTTCCAACACAGAGCACCAGGGGCAGGAGGGCAGGGAGGCCCAAGCTGCCCCGAACCCTGGGCGTCTTAGAGATAGCTTTGTGTCCCAGAAGTCATTCCCCCTCGAACAAACGAGTGGAGCAAGAAATACAACCAGGAAAGGGAGATTCTCCTGCCCTCTCCCCCATCAGGGCCTCTGACCCTGTTTGAAGTCAGGCCCCAAAACCCAGTTCCAAACTTGAGGGAAGGGCTTACTTACATACCCTTCCACCTATGGGCTGGGCATCGTCACTGCAGTTCCCTGACAGAACCCACGCAGGTAAAATAAAAACACTGACCGAGATGACCCAGAGCCACAGGGACACCCAGCAGCCCTCCGTGCTGCGGGCTGCGAGGTTTGATTTTGACGCCGGGCTCCTGTTTGCTGAAGTTCACCTTCTAGACATGCCGGGCCCCGGAAGAAATGGAGCCCAGTTTGGATCAGTGGATCTCAAACCAAGCAGCAGAGTTGGGTGGGCTACCTGAACCCAGAGGCCCCTCACCCTTTGGCAGGGGTGTTGGTGGGAATGCGCAGCGGGGACTCCGCAGGCTGAAATGATCTGAAAGGCGGGAGGGCAGAGATCCCTTCCTTTGGGTTAATGAGAACCGTGTGACCAGCCCTGCGCTGGCTGCATGACCCGAGGAAGATGCTCCTGCTGTTTCCATCTGTCCCCGGCACCCCATCCTTCCTCCCCACCCCGCTCTGGGTCCAGGGAGGCTGGCTTCAGGGTGCCAGTGTGGGCATCAGCTGGGAAAGTAGGACAGTGAGGTCCCAGTGTCTTCAGCCTGGCTCCCTCCCTGCTGGGGTGGGGTGCGGCAGTGGCTGCTTTCTTTCCCAAAGACCCCCAGTTCTCACGGCAGCCCTCTCCCATGCTACAGCACACCCAGATCCTGAAAACTGCCCCTTCCTTCCTCCCATCAGGTTGAGGGTGGCAACAGCTTTTTGCAGGGAGCCCGCCAGCCCTTGTTGGCCCCTGACTCTGCCCACACCTCTGTAGTCTTCCCATCAAACCCTTCAGCCCCTTCCATTTTGCATGTGCTTCTGTTCCTGCCAGAACTGTCTGAGGCGGTGCTGTGTGCACAGAGCTTGATTCCTGTCCTCCTGGTGGCGGTGATTGACATCTGCCTCATCCTCCTCTGTGACACTGGGGCTTATCTTCTAGGATGTGCTCCGGTCACCCCTGTGTCTGACTGGGGAGGGGTACAGCAGAGGGTTACAGGGGAGATAGACATGAGGACTCATTTCAGTGTTTTTCAGGGCAGGCCATGATTCCGGGGACATAGATTGGCCGTGGGGTTCAAAGCTCCTAACTACGTTGCCTGCGCCTCTGCTCAGAGGACCAGCAGGGTGGAGTGGCTAGAATGGGACAGGCAGGTCCAGCCAGGCTGGGAGAGTCCCAACACCCATCTTGCTGGAGCCCTAGTCTTGCTGCTCTCTGAACATGACTCTCTGCTCCCTGTCCAGGGTGTGCTAGATTAAAAAAATAAATAAAAAATACTGTCCCCTCCCTACCAAATATCCCCACCCTGTTCTCAGAACCTGTGAAGATGGCAAAAGGGACTTTGCAGCTGAAACTGGTTTGGTTCAGCGGATAGAGTGTCGGCCTACGGACTGAAAGGTCCCAGGTTCAATCCAGTCAAGGGCATGTACCTTGGTTGCGGGCACATCCCCAATAGGTGTGTAGGAGGCAGCTGATCGATGTCTCTCTCTCATCGATGTTTCTAACTCTCTATCCCTCTCCCTTCCTCTCTGTAAAAAATCAATTAAAAAATATATTTATTTTAAAAAGGGACTTTGCAAGTATGATTAAGTTAAGCATCTTGCCATGGGGGATTATGCTGGGTTATCTGCATGGCTCTAAATGTAACAAGGGTCCTGGTGAAAGGGAAGCAGGCAGTCAGAAAGCAGTAGAAGTGATGACAGAGCCAGGTTGCAGTCATATGAAGAAGGTGGCATGAGTCAAGAAATGTTGATGGGCCCAGCTGGTGTGACTCAGTGGTTGAGCACTGACTCATGAACCAAGAGGTCAGCAGTTGCTTCCCGGTCAAGGCACATGCTCAGGTTTCAGGCTTGATCCCCAGTAGGGGCATGCAAGAAGCAGTCAATCAATGATGTTTCTTTCCCATTGGTGTTTCCATCTTTCTATCTCTCTTCCTTCTTCTCTCTCTCTAAAAGTCAGTAAAAAACTTTTTTTTTTTTAAGAGGAATGCAGATAGCTTTCCAAAGCTCAAAGAAGCAAGCACACATATTCTCTCTTGGTGCCCCCAGAAGGAATACAGTCCTGTTGACACCTTGGATTTAGCCCAGTGAAACTGACTTTAGAGTCCTGGCCTCCAGAATTGTGAGATCATACATTGGTATTGTTTTAAGCCACTAAGTTTATGGTGAATTGTTACAGCAGCCACAGGTAACTTATTCACAGGGCAAGGTTCAGGTCCCAGAGAAGTGGAGGCGATCATAAATTCTGGGCTCTGCTCCAGCTACAACTAATTCTGTTGCAGGAGCAGCAGTCACTGGGGTCCTGACTGTACCTTCCCGGTGGCTCACTGTCTTCACTTTGGTTCAGAAGACACATGTATTTTCCTCTCCAGGTGAAATGCTGACACCATATTGCTTCATATCTCAAGAGTCTCAAAATCCAGTGTCATCAAGAGCCATAGTAACATGATAACTTGGCTGACTGGCAGGGTATAAGGCATTTGGGAGTGGTGGGGCCTGTGGCAAATGATAGAATATAGGCCTTTCTTAAAGACATCAACTTTATGTATCATCAAGAGCAATAAATCCAGCCAAACAAAATCTATGTCTTATCTCTCTATGGAGCTTGTGGGTTGGGATTTGAGGATCCTATATTTACCTGCTAGCTACTGGCTGATCCCAAAGGGAGATGGTCCCTGGGGTAAAGAATAGCACTCTGGTGTGCTGAGGTCTTCCCAACCCTGGCTGTACCCCTCCTGCCCCTTGCCCAGACCTCCATTTTATGAGCCTGTCGTTTTTCTAAAAAAATGTTTGATAGTCAAGTGGGAACTATGGGACCTGATGACTAGCTGGCTCTGCCTCACCTCCCTCATTCTTCCCACCTGCAAACCCTCAAAGTCTACCTGGGGGAGCTCTTCTCATTAGCCCCGGGGCACAGTCTCTCTCCTACCTCTCCAACCTCCTTGTGTGGAACAATCAAGAGGCTACCATGGTTGATACAAGCTGTATCCAATTCAAACCATGGGTGAGACTGCAGGGGACTCAGAAAAGAGGGATACTGTCCCAGAAAATGACCAGAACACAGATGTTATAAAAAAGAGCATGGGTTTTGGAGTTAGACAGACATGGGTGAGGCCCCCTTCACCACCAAGCTGTGTGACTTTGGTCCACACACTTAACCTCCCTGAGTTTCAATTTTCCCATCTTTAAAATGTGGACAATAATCTTCGCATTATTGCTGTGAGGATTAAATCAGATAATGTGTGTAAATGGCAGTGTCTGACCTATAGGAGGGGTTCTTTGGAACCAATAGCTTGGGTCAAAATTCTCTCTAGTGCTTGCACAATCTTGGTTAAGGTACTTTATGCTTCTGTGCAGAATTTTCTCATCCACAAGATGGCTTCACTGACACTCTCATAGGGCGATTGGGAGGATGAAGTGGGACAGCACTTGTCAAGGACTTAGACGGTGCCTGGACTTGGTGAGACTCCAGGAGCACATTAATTATTTCTTAGGTCCATTCTGACATGGGTGAGCATGTGACTCTCTGTACCTGGTAGGTCCTGGGTGTTTCTGGGTGTGGAGAGGAGACGTCAGAGGCTGTGTCCTGGTTTCACCAGAGGCTGGCCATGGTGTCCTGGCACCTCTCTACCTAATTCCTTCCTCCATTTTTACAATTATTCCTTCTCCTTCTGTAACATCCCCAGACACCGACCAGGGGGCAGGGCTGCTGGGCTCCACAGTGGGCCTGGCTGGGGCCTGGGCTGCCCATTATCTGAGAAGCCCCATTAGTCATTGGAGAAGATGAGCGTTGCATGGCCCTTGGCCCAGATGAATCACTTCACACGCTGCCTTGTTATCTAGGCTCAAAACAGAGGCCCTGTGTGCTACTTTTGTGTGCATTGTTTCTCTCCATGCTATGATTCAGAAAATGCCAGTCACTCAGCCACGTGACCCTTGTCTTCTGCCAAGGAGCTGGGGGGGAAGGTTGGCTGGGAAACCCTTGAAGCATGAGAGGGCTGCTGCGATGGCCAGAAAGTGGACAGAGCCAAGAGAGACAGAGGCTGGAATTATGAAACCATTATCAAGAAGATTCCTGAGGACACAGGGATAGGAGACTAGAGACCCGCCCACAAGAGCAGCTGCAAAGGGCCCTAACATGCTACACACAGATTCCACTCATCTCACCCCTGGCAGAGGAATGTGGTTATTTTGTCTGATAATAAATGTAAAGCTTGTTTATATAAAAATTCTGACCACTACAGCAAACTATAAAAAAAGAAGGACCTATCTCCTGTATGCTGCCACTGGACACCAATTTAACCCATTGAGACATTTTCCATGTGTCTTCAGGCTCAGGCTCTGGTCCACTAAGCTACCTGCCTTAGCCCAGGTGCTATCCTGGCTCCTGCCCCAAGCCCCGGACGCTGTGCCTACAATATCCTGGGAAGATGGGTCAGATGCTGGCTCTGGCATCTGAGGTCTAGTCCCAACTTGGTCATTAGCTGGCTGTGTGCCCTTAGGCAAATCACTCTGAGTTCTATTTTTCCATGCAGTTAACAAACCCATCTAATAAAAAGAGTTATTTGCAAATTAACTGTCACTCCGTTACAAAAATGAGGGCTCCCATAGCCACAAGATGGCAGCACCCAGTCCCCTCAGCCCTGGAGTGTCCCGGCCTGTCCACCAGAGCAGCAAGGCTGGATCTGCCACTAGAGGGATCCACCACTGATGCAGTGTCTGGGTCTGTCAGCCCTGCTGGGGTTAGTAGGGACCAAGCAGCAAGGCTGGATCTGCCCCCACACATGGCAGATAAGAGTCTGGACGACAGGGCTTGGGGCAGTGGTTCTCAACCTTCCTAAGGCCACGACCCTTGCATACAGTTTCTCATGTGGTGGTGACCCCCAACCATAAAATTTTGCTACTGTTATGCATCGTGATGTAAATATCTGCATTTTCCGATGGTCTTAGGCGACCCCTGTGAAAGGGTCATTCGACCTCCAAAGGGGTCGAGACCCACAGGTTGAGAACTGCTGGTTTGGGGGCTTCATTAGTGTGTCAGTGTCTGCAAAGCCCCAGGCCTGGCAGACAGAGCACACTGTAGGACGTTGGGGCTTCCTTCACATGGCACATAGCAGTGGCAGGCAGAGAGTGGAAAGCAAGGCATGGGGGCTTCATCCCCAGGGCTGCAGCGAAACCCCCAGGCCCTGCAGAGAGTAGAGAACCATGGGGAGTGGTCTAAGCCATCAGTAGGACATCCCCTGAGAGCTTCTGGATTGTAGAGGGTGCAGGTTGGGCTAAGGGACCCCGTGCACGAATTTTGTGCACCAGGCCTCTGGTGGGATAATAATTGGGCTAATTTGCTGAGAAGATTAAAGGTATGAGGGGAAGTTAAAATTGCAAACTTGTAAAATCTCTTCAAATATAAAGGAGTGTTGGTGTCAGACCTCTTCCCCTGTCTCTGCTGATATCACCCAAATGGTAGTATTGCACCCAGTGTCCATGTCCACCTAAGGCTTTTTCCAGAATTGGCTACAAGGAGAGAGATCTCGGGCTGGGCTCCCAATCATGGTGGCACCAGAACTGAACATGGACTGGGCCTCAAGGCAGGCAGAACAATGAAAAGCCCTGTTTTATCACGGGTTTTGACCAAGATAACTCTCTTCTATTATCTCCCACGCAGATCCTCATGCTTGCTAATTCTCAGTGCCATCTGCTCAGAAGCTGTGTCTGATTTCAGGAACCTTTGTGAATCCCCTGATTTGTTTTATCACTTTAGATGGCAGTGAGTGCTAGTAAAATACTTAGCAGGAAAAGGGGCTGTGCACTTACGCCAGGGATGGTAATGTCAATATAAAATCATTAGTTTAAGGAGAAACCAAGATGGCAGCATAGGTGAACACCTATGCTGCTGCTTCACACAACAATTTCAAAACTACAACTAAAAGACAGAATGGACACCATCCAGAATCACAGGAAAGCTGGCTGAGTGAAAATTCTACAACTAAATGTAAAGAGAGGTACTCATGAAGACTCAGAGGAGGTGTAAAAAGCTGAGGTACAGAGACATGCTTGTGGAGAGGACCGATGGAGGAGGGTCTGGCTGGCTTCCTCTAGCAAGAGGGACATGGAAAATCTCAACTGCACTGAACCCCAGCTCCAGGTGAGACTCATAAGGAGAGTCTGGGCTGTTGTGAAAAGGAGAGAGTGCACAGAAAATTAGGGGAGCCACAAAAGACAGAAGTCTGGGGGCTCACAAAAGTGCATGCAAAAGTGCGCACAAAAATGCACACACACAGTGCTGACAGCTGATTGTGCCTGGCTTCCTCTAGTGCAGTGGTTCTCAACCTTCCTAGTGTCGCGACCCTTTAATAGAATTCTTCATGTTGTGGTGACCCCCAACCATAAAATTATTTTCATTGCTACTTCATAACTGTAATTTTGCTACTGTTAAGAATTGTAATGTAAATATCTGATATGCAGGATGTATTTTCATTGTTACAAATTGAACATAATTAAAACATAGTGATTAATCACAAAAACAATATATGATTACATATTGTGAAATATTTATTTCTAATTACAAATAAATGAAATTTTGTCTTGAATCGTGGTGTAGCATGGGTAACAGTCTTCATATGACAACAGTAAACTAGATTGCTACATTTTGCTACACCAAGGAACAGTATGTTGGTTCCTAAGACCATGGGAAATAGGTGTTTTCCAATAGTCTTAGGTGACCCCTGTGAAAGGGTCGTTCGACCCCCAAAGGGGTCGCAACCCATAGGCTGAGAACTGCTGCTCTAGTGGGAGGAAAACAGAACCTCACAACAGCATTGAAATCCAGATCCAACTACACTGAACCCCAGTTTTGGGTGAGACCCTGGGGACCCAGACTCATACGGGTCCCTAGAGTTCACAGAAACTCAGGAGAACCGAAAGGCAGAGTTCCGGGAGCTCGTGCCCTCGAAGACACAGCTGATCCTCACAACCAATTGGCTTGGAGGTCAATTCCCCCCCCAGTGATACCAACAACAATCAAGAATTAAATACAATAAGACTGTACACACAGTTCACAAAGGGGTGCACCAAGAGTGTCCACCTCAGGTACCTAACTGGGGAGGCAGAGCTACTGGGCCACATAAGACAGCTAGCACACAAAGCTACTCTACCAACTCAGAGAAGCAGCGAAATATGTGGAGACTTAAGAACAGATCACAAATGAAAGAAATGGAGGAAAACAAACGAATGGATATAGAGTTCAAAACCATGGTTATAAGGTTTTTAAAGAATTTCCTAGAAAAAATGGATAAATTTAGTGAGACCCAAGAGGAGATGAAAAAGAACCAACTAGAAATCAAACATACACTGACTGAAATAAAAAATATTATACAGAAACCTAACAGCAGACTAGAGGATTGCAAAAATCACGTCAAAGATTTGAAATACAAAAAAGCAAAAAAACACTCCACTGGAAAAGCAAAAAGAAAAAAAATGAAAAAATTGTGAAGATAGTGTAAGGAGCCTCTGGGACAACCTCAAGTGTACCAACATCAGAATTATGGGGGTGCCAGAAGAAGAGAGCAAGGTACTGAAAACCTATTTGAAGAAATAATGACTGAAAAATTCCCACATCTGGTAAAAGAAATAGACTTACAAGTCCAGGAAGTGCACAGAACCCCAAACAAAAGGAATCCAAAGAGGATCACACCAAGACATGTCATCATTAAAATACCAAGAGCAAAAGACAAAGAGAGAATATTAAAAGCACCAAGAGAAAAACAGTTAATTACCTACAGAGGAGCACCCATTTGACTGTCAGCTGATTTCTCAACAGAAACTATGCAGGCCAGATGAGAGTGGCAAGAAATAGTTAACGTGATGAATAGCAAGAACCTACAACCAAGATTACTCTACCCACCAAAGCTATCATTCAGAATTGATGGGCAGATAAAGAGCTTCACAGATAAGAAAAAACTAAAGAATTTCATCAACACCAAACCAGTATTATTTGAAATGCTGAAAGGTATTCTTTAAGAAGAGGGAGAAGAAAATGGTAAAGGTAAAAATTATGAACAACAAATACCTATCTATCAACAAGTGAATCTAAAAATCAAGTGAATTGAAAATCTGATGAACAGAATAAACTGGTGAATATAATAGAATCAGGAGAACCGAAAGGGAGTGGACTGATAATTCTCAGGGGGAAAGAGGTGAGGGGAGGTGCAGGGAGAGACTGGACAAAGATCATACACCTATGGATGAGGACAATGGGGGGTAGGTAAGGGCAGAGGGTGGGGTGGGAACCAGGTGGAGGGGAGATATGAGGGAAAAAAGAGGAACAATTGTAATAATCTGAACAATAAAGATTTATTAAAATTAAAAAAAAGAACATTAGTTTAGTGCTGGTTGATTGCTCAGTGGTTAGAGAGACATCCCTTAGACAAAAGGGTCACAGGTTCTGTTCCCAGTATCTGGGTTGCAAGATCCCTGCCTCAGTGAGTGTGTATGAAAGGCAACGAACCGATGTGTCTCTCTCATGTCAATGTTTCTCCCTCTGCCTTTCCCTCTCCCTCTCTTTCTTTTTCACTCTCTCTTTCCTTCCCTTCCTCCCTCCCTCCTTCTCTTTCACTGTAAGAAACTGATAAAAAATATATCCTCGGGTGAGGATTAACCACCACAACAAAAAGAACATTAGTTTAGCTGTTTCCAAACTATTTCTCATATCCTCTCAGTAGTAAACCTATGAACTTACCTATTGGGGATTATCACCATTCCCACTCACACAAGAGGAGGAGGAGGCTCCTGGGGCCCACGTCTCTAAGTAGCATAATATTTCCCAACTCACAGTTAAAAATAACCACACACACACACACACACACACACACACACACACACACACACTAGCTGACCATGCTGATAGCAAGGAAAAGGAACAGACTAATAGTTCATCTGCCTCAACTCCCCTTTTGATACAAATTTACCCAGATCAGGAGCCATGTCCTGCCATTAGTCCTACTGGAAATTCTACACCCATGAACCATATAAAAATGCAGACACTGTGACAAGCACTGAGACTCTGAGCACAAAAGGAAGGCTCCAGGGGAGAAGGCAGAGATGCCACTCTTTGGAGTTCATTTTTCACTGAGATTCAATTAGCCATAACCTGACCTTCGACAGAATGGGAAACAGGTTGACCGAGGATGGTGAATGGGATAAAGGACAGTTAAAGATAAAATGCTTCCCAGAGTGGTTTTGGGCATCACTGTGTGACCAGCATAAAGAGGGGGGGAAAGCCAGGGGAGTAAGAACATACCTGGGGAATCAGCCTCCCAATCCTGGTTCTATCACCTCAGCTGTGTGACCATGGGTGCATCCGACTGCCTCTCTATGCCTCAGCTTTCTCATCTGTAAAATGGGGACATACAGTAATTGTGTTTAGTTCTTAGGGATGTGACCTATTCAATATGCCAATTGTTGGTGCTAAACAAGGGGCTGCTGACCTGTCTACACAAATTAGGCTCTAATTCTAGCCAGTGAGGGTCAGAATAAAGCCTCGAGCAGCTGGTATTAAGTGGCATCTAAGAGGTGGGAGATGTTAAACCCCCAGAGATGGTACATGGCAACAAATATCCCTACACCATGAGAGATCAAAGATGGGATTCAAAACACTCTCACCCAAAGTGAGTAGGCATGGTCCTCAGGCTCAATAGTACCCAATAAGTAGGTATGAAAACCCATCAATACCTAAATCACATTTCCGCCAGGTCATCTGTTCACTATGCCTATCTCACAGCACAAGTTAACAGCCCTTCTGCCCTTAGCAGGGTTCTCAACAGGAAAGGGTCCCTTCACTTCTCCAGTTCTGCAGGGCGGCTGGAGTGAGCACAGGGGTGGGGATCAGAGGGCTGCAAAGGCCTTCAGATGTAGTTTTCAACCCCCAGCATGCCTTTGGTCCTCTCACAAAATTTTTGCAAAGCTCAGAGTTAAAGATCCCCAAGTGTTGCTAAAGACCCCCTCCCATCCCTTCCCCTTTCTCTCCCCTGCCCTCTCCCCGCCCAGAGTACTGACTTAGGTCTGAGTAGCTATCAAGATTCTGGGGCTCAAAACGTGCTACTAGGCCAGTAGCTTCCTTCCATCCTGTGCATAAGATGCGAAGTGTGGGTGGCTGGAGTCCCGGCTGTAGCTCTGTGACTCGCGTCACTTGCTGTCCTCAGCATGTTTTCAATGAACAAATAGGATGAGTTTTCTTTTGATCCCACAGAGATCATTTAACTCAGGTCTTTGGCTTCACTCACTGGACTAAATGGTTTCCTTCCAACCAGTCCTATCCAGTTCCACATTCCACATTCCGCACAGCCTCAGTTCTCTCCAGCCTCACCAGCCCCTCCAAGACCTCCCCTCAGATCCTACCAAACACCTTGTATGCCCTGATGATGCAATATGGTGTCAAACCTTCATGCTTTTGTTTGTGCCATTGCCAGTGCCTTGCCTGTCACAGCCCCTCTGCAGAGAACTGCCTTGCTCAGCGGAAGCATCGTATCCTCTGGGAAGCTTCCTCTGACTTCAGAGCCAGGAGCTCCTTGTGTTCCCACAGGAGGCAGCTGAAAAGACTTAACTGGCCTTCCTGATCTGGACACTAGGGGGCAGTGGAGTGTAGGTGAGCTAGCTACCCGAGGCTGCTAAACTGGTGCTGGGGAGTTACCTGGCTCTGTCCTTATACACACCTCACCCTTGGAAAGCTGCACAGCTCTCCTGCGGGTCTCTGGCCTCCGCCACTCCACTTTATGCACAGAGCTATGACCAACCACCATCCTTAGCCATTATTTTCATCACCTTTTTTCTTCCCCACCCCACACCACCTTCCTCAAGAACACTGAGTAGCTCTTTATTATTTTCATATGACCAAGTCTTTCATTTGGGGTTTCTTTTGTTTAAAGTTTTGCAGCTGCAATAGCAATAAAAAATAGGAAAAATAGTTCCTAAGTCCGTCCATAATTTATATTTTGTGTCCTATGTATGTATGGTCAGAGCATAAATACATTTTTGAATTTATTATGCCCTAATTTAAAGTCAGAGGCAATTTTTCAAATTATCGATCCAACTTTATAAACAGTATGAAGAAATGCCAGCTTAGGTTTCAAGGTCTTGCCCACTAGCCTTCTCGTCCCATTCAACCACCTCAGCACAACTTCTACTGTTTGTTTGAGACCTGACTCCTTGCTCAGTTCCTGTCCTAGTATCCATACCTACCAACCTCTTTCTAAAACACCCTCCCCTTCCTTCTCTACTAGGTCACTGATCCCTCCAGATCTCTGCCCAAAGCTCTCCTCTATCACAGCAGGCAGCCCAGCTGGGCAGCACACGCCTTTCTGATGCAGCTTCCTGAGGGTAGATATTGTGGGGGGTCCTGCCATCCACCAAGTCTATTCATGTCCTATGGCAGCTCTAACAACCTATCACAGACTTGATGGCTTACAACAGCAGAAGTTAAGCTCTCTCGCAGTTCTGGAAGCCACCAGTCTGAAATCA
>PVJN01019822.1:0-22574 GCA_004026805.1 Lasiurus borealis
GGTATAATTAATTCATCATTAATAAATCATGGCTGATTAACTAATCTGTTTATTACCAACACATTACTGAACAGCTCCCACCTGAGCACAGCTAATTTTTCCATGCCTAACAGAACTAGAAGCAAACAAAAAACTCCAGCTCCTCCAAAACTGCACTGAGCAGCAGGTATATTGGTACGGTCAGGGAGATTTTGAGAGAGTGCACATTTAAAAGTTATTGAGCTGCATAGACAATTGTTGCTTGGGAGAAAACATTGGCTAACTCTGGAGACCTGGATACCAGTGGTTCTCCAACATAAGCACACACCAGAACCATCTGAGTTTATTAAAAACCAGATTTCTGATCCCTGCCTTCAGAGCTTCTGATTCAGTAAGGGGCCGGGGATGGAGGATGGGGGAGGGAGTGCTGAGAATTTGCTTTTCTAACAAGCCCCCACCTGGTGGTATGGAAGCTGCTTGTCTGGGTACCACACTTAGAGAACCACAGTTCTACCCTTTTTCATATACGGGGAATGACACCCAAATTCCTTCTGTATTTTTTAATAGTTGAAAAACAATAAAAATATCTTTCACGTTTATTTCTCTGGCCTTGGGTTTACATACTATCTCTTCAACTGGATTGTGGAAGGATTACTTTCTTTTATTTCTCTTTCTGCCACCACAGAACCTAACAACCATTTTCTAGATGTAGAAACTGTTAACAACACCTAGACATGCCTGTACTTCATCCCAGAACCATTGTTCGTGCCCCAGTCTTTCTAAGCCTCAGCCCTCAGTACTCCCCTGACTGCCATAGTTCTCAGTGGCTCTGCCACGCATAGGCCCTAATCACTGACCAGAGGAAGTGCTCATTATCTTTTCATGAAAGGATGGGCCTGGCCTCCTCACTTAGAGTCCCTTGAGAGGGCTGTAAGCGCCTCTCCAGTCTCCTTTGCAGCCTGTTCCCCCGCTCTCCACCTGCCAGCTTCTAGCATGGTGTCTTATGCAAGGGAGACAGCAAAGTACAGTTTACCAGTCATGTCAGATTGCTGACCAGCCGGTCTGCCCTACAGGCTGTGAATTCGGATCGTAACTGGGCACCTAACTTTTAAGACACATGGAGTAACAGCAAGGGGGATTCCCACCCTGAATAGAACTTGAAAGTAGTAGTCTACCCTCTGAGAGTTAAAGTATTTTTAAAAAATCAGAAAAGAGAAAAACAAGATCAACTTAAAGTAGTGGTTCTCAATCAGGTGGTCACTTTTGCCCCCTGCCCCCACCTCAGAAGTATTGGGCAATTTCTTTTTTATTTTATTTTAATTTTTAATAAATCTTTATTGTTCCTCTTTTTTCCCCCATAGCTCCCCTCCACCTGGCTCCCACCCCACCCTCTGCCCTCACCCCCCCATTGTCCTCATCCATAGATGTACGATTTTTGTCCAGTCTCTCCCTGCACCCCCCACACCCTTTTCTCCCTGAGAATTATCAGTCCACTCCCTTTCTATGCCCCTGATTCTATAATATTCATCAGTTTATTCTGTTCATCAGATTTTCTATTTATTTGATTTTTATATTCACTTGTTGATAGATATGTATTTGTTATTCATAATTTTTATCTTTACCTTCTTCTTCTTCTTCTTAAAGAGTACCTTTCAGCATTTCATATAATCCTGGTTTGGTGGTGATGAACTTTAGTTTTTTCTTATCTGTGAAGCTCTTTATCTGACCTTCAATTCTGAATGATAGTTTTGCTAGGTAGAGTAATCTTGGTTGTAGGTTCTTGCTATTCATCACCTGGAATATTTCTTGCCACACCCATCTAGCCTGCATAGTTTCTGTTGAGAAATCAGCTGACAGTCATATGGGTGCTCCCTTGTAAGTAATTAACTGTTTTCCTCTTGCTGCTTTTAATATTTTCTCTTTGTCTTTTGCTCTTGATATTTTAATTATGATGTGTCTTGGTGTGTTCCTCTTTGGATTCCTTTTGTTTGGGTTTCTCGACTTGTAAGTATATTTCTTTCACCAGGTGGGGTAAGTTTTCAGTCATTATTTCTTGAAATAGTTTTTTAGTATCTTGCTCTCTCTCTTCTTCTGGGAGCCCCATAATTCTGATGTTGGTACACTTGAAGTTGTCCCAGAGGCACCTTAAACTATCTTCCAATTTTTGGATTCTTTTTTCTTTTCCAGTTGAGTATTTTATGCTTCTTTGTATTTCAAATCTTTGACTTGATTCCTGCATTTCTCTAGTCTGCTGTTAGGTCTCTGTATAATATTTTTTATTTTAGTTAGTATATGTTTAATTTCTAGTTGGTTCTTTTTCATCTCCTCTTGAGTCTCGCTAAATTTATCCATCTTTTCTCTGAAATTCTTAAAAAACCTTATAACCATGGTTTTGAACTCTATATCCAGTCATTTGTTTTCCTCCATTTCTTTCGTTTGTGATCTTTTCCTTTGTCTTTGCATTTCCGCTGCTTCCCTGAGTTGGTAAGTAGCTTTGTGTGCTAGGTATCCTATATGGCCCAGTAGCTTCGCCTTTCCAGTTAACTGAGGTGGACTCTCTTGCTGCACCCCTTTATGGACTGTGTGTACAGCCTTGTAGTTAAGTCTTGCTTGTTGTTGGTATCACTGTGGGGAATTGACCTCCAAGCCAATCGGTTGTGAGGATCAGCTGTGTCTACACCCAGAGAACTCCTGTGCTGGACTCGGCCTTAAGACTTGCAAGATTGCAAAAGCCTCTGTGCTGGGCTTGGATGTGGCAGAGTCTCAGGGCTGAGCAGACAGCCTTAGCTTCCCATCAGCCCTGCCCTACATGGCGGCTCCTGGTCTCAGTGTCCCTTGGTAATCGCTGCAGCCCTCTCTGTACACACACGCCTGTGCACACCTCCAGACCTCTGCCTTTCCGGCTCCCCTTAGTTTCTGTGCATGCTGGGGACCCGTACGAGTCTAGGCCCAGGGTCTTGCGTGTAACTGGGGTTCAGTGCAGTCTGATTTGGATTCAGTGCAGTTGGGAGGTTCTGTTTTCCTCCTGCTAGAGAAAGCCTGGGGCACAATCAGCAGTCAATTCTCTTGGCGAATGCCTCCAGGCCTCTGCCTTTTTGTGGCTCCCCTAAGTTTCTGTGCACTCCTCCCTTTTCACAACAGTCCAGACTCTACCTGTATGAGTCACGCCCAGAACTGGGGTTCAGTGCAGTCAGAAGTGGGGTTCAGTGCAGTCGTGAGTTTCTGTATCTCTCCCGCAAGAGAAAGCCAGGCAAATGCTCCACCACTCATCCTCTCCACGCACATGTCTCCGTACCTCAGCTTTTTACACCTCCTCTGAGTCTTCATGAGCCCCTCTCTTTCCTTCTAGTTGTAGAATTTCCACTCAGCCAGCTTTCCTGTGGTTCTGGATGGTGTCCATTCTGTCTTTTAGCTGTAGTTTTGAAATTTTTGTGTGAGGCAGCAATTTAGGTGTTCACCTATGCCGCCATCTTGGTTTCTCCTCCATATTTGGCAATTTTGACAACATTAAAGGAATGAAATGGCTTTACTGTATTCTGATAAAAGTGGAAAGACAGGGCTGGTCAACCGTGGAGGCTCTGGGAAAGGTTACTCAAAGAGATAAGAGGGCCCAGCCAGGTCAGACCTGAGAGAGAGGCTGATCTGTGCTGAGGCAGGTTACATATGGTGGTCTTACGTCTGACATGAGTGCAGGCTAAAGTCATCGTGTCTTACAAAAATCTGTAAAAAATGTGTGAGATAAGTAGAAATATTAACTGTATACTCAATAATATGAAGTCATGGTTGCTAACTTTTCAGCATTGTAATAGTTTTCCATTGCTTCACAGGCATCACCACAAACTCTGTGGCTAAAACCACACATTTCACATGGGTTTCTGTGGTAAGGAGACCAGGCCTGGCTTAGCCGGGTCCTCTGCAAGGCTGCAGTCAAGGTGTGGGTATGGGCGGGGTCTCCGACTCATGTGAACACTCAGCTGAGGGGAAGCGTTGCTTCTAAGCTCACTTGGTGGTTGGTGGAATTCAGTTCCTTGCTATCACAGGACTGAGGGCCTCATCTTCATGCTGGCTATCGACCAGATGCTGCCCTAGGCTTCCAAAGGCTACTGCAGTTGCTTCGAGAGGTCCCCAGTGTGGGACCTCGCTTCTTCAGAGCCAGGCAAGGGAGAAAGAGGCGCCAATAAGATCGGTGCTACAGTCTTATGTAACCTTACAGGCCCAATGCACTAAATTCATGCAAGGGGCTTGGCTCTCGCAACCTCAGCTTTGTCCCAAAGGTCATTGGGAAGGATGTCCAGATGGTCATTCTGTTGTTTGGTCTAATTACATAGTAGCTCTTTATTATATAGGATAATCATGTCCACATAATCACATGTGCCCCATCATCTTTGTCATACTTCATTGGTTACAAGCACTCGAGGAGGTAAGAATCAGAGTCTGTCTTCCTTAGATTGTATTGGTATTGAGGTTACTATTTTTTTAAAGAGCCCTTATGTTTTAAAGCTAAATACTAAAATATTTGTAATGAAAACACTTACCATGTCTGAGTGAGATTTGCTTTGGAATAATCCAGGGGGCTGGGGAAGTGGCTTGAGATATAAATAATTGGGCATGAGTTGAAAATTGTTGAATCTGGTAGATTCATGGGAGCTCATTACAAGAGGTTCTCTACTTTGGTGTATGCTTGAAATTTTCATAATAAAATTAAAAAGGTAGCATGCATATTAGTTATCTGATGCTGCACAATTAATTACCTCACAACTTAGTGACTTAAAACAACAAACATTTATTTTCTCGGTTCCTGTGGGTCAGGCTTCTGACACAGCTTAGCTGGGTGCCTCTGACACAGGGTCTCACAAGGCTGCCTTCCAGGTGTCAGCAGGAGTGTGGGCATCTGAGGCCTGATGAGCTGGGGATTTACTTCCAACTCATTCAGGTGGCTGTTGGTCAGGAGCCTCAGATCCTTGTTCATGATGGGCAGCTGGCTTCCCACAGAGCAAGTGATGAGAGAAGGAAAGAGAAGAAGACACACACCAAAGTCAACCAGAACAGAAGATAGTCTTTTATAACTAATCTCAGAAGGGACATACTATTCCGAATATTCTATTGGTCACACAGACCAACCCTGGTGCAGTGTGGGAAGGGGAGGTACAGCGGAAGGCGGGGATCATTGAGAGCATTTTGGAGTCAGGCTACTGTGGTGTGTGAGGCAAAAATTGGGTGTTGTCAAAATTATCCTTCAAAGTCTTTTAAATAACCCATTAAACATAGTGGACAGTTATACCAGTGTTTCTCCAGTGCTGTAATGCATCACTGTTTTCCTGAGTGCTAGATTAAAGTGTGGTCTTGAACTAGGGACCGTGGTTGTTCCAAAAGTGAAAGTTTCCTTCCTTTTTTTTTTTCTTTTTAAAATATTTTTTCCCTTTTTGTTTCATAAATAAATATATTTAAACACTATAATCACATTTGGCCCTGCCTTGAGCATATTAAGTTAAATTCAAATAAATGAAGTACAGTATGGGGCATTCTAATGCATCGTGAAGGGGGAAATCGGATCATAACTTGAAGGCATCTGCCTTTTAGGTCCATTTTGCTGACTCCTTGTTTTAGCTCCACAGTCACCAAGCAGCTTTCTGATTATACTTTGGCTTCCCAAACAAAAATGCACACGGGGACAAAATGCTCCAATCTAAAGCATTCTTTGGTTACATTTCTCATTGTAAAATAAGAATTATTATTCTACAAAAAATAAATAAATAAAGCCCTAGCCAGTTTGACTCAGTAGATAGAGCGTTGGACCATGGGCTGCAGTGTCCCAGGTTCAATTCAGGTCAAGGGCAAGCACCTTGTTTGCAGGCCCTGGTCAGGGTGTGTGCGGGAGGCAACCAATCGATGTGTCTCTCACATCGATGTTTCTCTCTTTCTGTCTCTCCCCTTACCTTCCCCCCTCTCTAAAAATCAATGGGAAAATGTCCTCAGGTGAGGATTAACAACAAAAAAAATAATTGGTATTCTAGCTCTACGTATCAGTCTTTATGTGCTAGGTCAGTGGTCCACAAACTGGCTCATGAGCCACATTCGGCTCGCAAGCCTCAGTTTGCTGCTCTGTTAATGAGTCTGACGACCACTGCACTAAGGTAATGTGAATCTGCATGTCATGTGGTATATTTACATGATAGGCTTTTGAGCCTGCACCCTGAGTCCCCAGACTGTGATGAATTTACCCAAGTAATGCCACCCAAGGGGAGCCATCAGAGTGGTCTAGAAGTCTTCCCAAGGTGTGGCAGCTATATTTACTGCACACCGAATATATGCATGGGCTCCCCACACTTATAGATCCTTGCTCACGATGGGAAGCTGGCTTCCACAGAGCAAGTGATGAGAGAAGAAAAGAGAAAAAGACACACACCGTCTCGGGTCCCTTACTCTCAGATGGGGGCGTGTAACCAGTTTTGGTCGATAGGCTTTAAGTAGAGTTGACACCTACCACTTCTGAGCCAAAACCCAGTGCAATTTTCATACACTCTTTCCCACTGCTGCGGTGACCATAGACATGCCAGAATGCATATCGGCCTGGGCCCTGCAGGACCATAATGGACAGAACCCCCTCCTGACCTGTGGTAATTAAGCAAATAATATGAGTGCAAATAAAAGTTTATTATATTAAGCCATTGAGATAGGTCCTACATTCGTGTAACTCTAACTCAGTATACCAAGGGATGCCAGCGTTGCGGGGAGTGCGTTTTTCAATCAGTGGTAACGTTACACGTGAGCGCTGGGATCCATCTCCAACAATCTCTCTTCACTTACCCCTCTGCTCACTCCTAGTAAGATTAGACAGGCAAGAGGCGGGCAGAAGCAGAAGTCAGGAGAAACCTAGCAGGACTAGAGATATTAAAGTGCCCCTATCCTGCCCTGCTCATATCAGCACAGGATGCTAATTCTAGAGGCTCTATGCTCCTGCTAACTAAAGATGTCATTTCATTCCCTCTTTTTATCTTCGGGTGTGCCTGTGCTTCCCCAACTCCCGCCCCAGCTTCCTGGAGCCACTTCTGGAGCACTACCGCCACGGTGGCCACCCAGTCAGTCTTCAGCAGATGGACCCAATAAACACTTAATATAACAGTTGCCCTGACTATTCTGACTCAGCTATCCATTGCTAAATGGAAAATTTTTAAATCACTTATAAAACTAAATATAGGGTTTGAAAATATAGGGTGAAAAATTAACTCAGAGGCTTCAAATAGCAACTTTCATGCAAAAAAAAAAAAAAGAGTTTAGAGTCATTTCAAGGACTTGTTTCCCAAAAATAACTAGTAAGAACTTGGCATACAGTCCAGCTTGTGCAGCTCAGTGGTTGAGTGTCGACCTATGAACCAGGAGGTCATGGTGGGATTCCCAGTCAGGACACATGCCCAGATGGCGGGCTTGACCCACAGTAGGGGATGTGTAGGGGATTCTTGTTCATCATTAATGATCTGATCTCTCTGTCTCCTTTCCTCTCTGAAATCAATAAAAATATAATTTCAAAAAAGAACTTGGCATACATTTAAAAGCTAAAATTCAGACCCTTTCAACTAGGCATTTGTATAAAATTGTGCAGACAATTCAGGCCTCGGTTGGGCAGACTTTCCAGTGATTCTCTCCCTTGGTGTCAGAACCAACTGATGAGTTGTGGTGAGCTGTGCAGTGTGTGCTGGGTCATTGGTTACTCATTAAGCTAAAGTACTGAAGCTAGTGAATTCATTTCTTCATTGCAAATCAGGGGAAACACAGGATTACTTCTGTAATAAATTCACTCTCACATGCCTTAGCAAAACAAATAAAAACAGAAAGCACGGTGCTCTGACCTGGTGACTCAGTTGGTTGAAGCATCATCCCGTACACTTGGATCAGGGCATATACCTAGATTGCTAGTTCAACCCCCGATTGGAGTACATGAGGCAACCGATTGATGTTTCTCTCTCACATCAATATTTTTCTCTCTTTTTCCTTTCCTCTCTAACAACAACATATCCTCAGGCACTGGCAACGAACCTAAAAGTCTCCGGTTCAGTTCCTGATTAGGGCCCATGCCCGGGTTGTAGGCTCAATCCCCAGTGGTGGTAAAGGGGATGGGACTGTGAGGAGGCATCCTATCAATGTTACCTCCTCTTACATCCATGTTCCTCTCTCCCCCTCTCCCTTCCTCTCTTTAAATTAAAAAAAAACAAAACACCATATTTAGAAAATAAAAATAAAAACCTATCCTATGGTTAGGATTAACAAAAAGAAAACATGGGAGCCTTAAGGTGAAAAAAAAAAAGGACAAGAATTTCTAACTGATCAGCTAGCAGTTTTTTAGATGGCCGAGAACTGCTATCAGTGAGATCATCTTAAAGAAACACTCTTGCCAAAACCGGTTTGGCTCAGTGGATAGAGCTTCGGTCCCAGGTTTGATTCTTGTCAAGGGCATGTACCTTGGTTGCAGGCACGTCCCCAGTAGGGGGTGTGCAGGAGGCAGCTGATCGATGTCTCTCTCTCATCGATGTTTCTGACTCTCTGTCCCTCTCTCTTCCTCTCTGTAAAAAGTCAATAAAATATATATATTAAAAAAAAAGAAACACTCTTAATGACTTGAAAAAGTTCCCATCCCAAAGTCAATTATAGGCACTCAATATTACGTATTTAATTGAATTAAAAATTATGTTAAAAACCCATTTTATTAAGGTAAGAGAAGAATTCATTTTAAGTTATCACTCTAAAGCTATATATAAGATAAAGATATTACATTACTTTTAGTGTTTAATTTTACTACCACACTAATACATATACATCTTTTACATTTCTGGGGTTTCTAGCTATTTACTTACATGTTCTTATTTTTGGTTATTAAACATGTATGTTCCAATGAAGGAAATACTTTTTATTACATACATTAACATTATTCCCAATCTTATTCCCCACATATGAACTTCTTTCACTATCTTCATGACTCATCCTGCCCATATAGATTCATATTCTTTCTCATAGACAGCATAACATTGCTAATATTTTATAATCTGTAATCTTTTTTCTCAGTATTATGTCATGAAATATTTGTCTGTATTTCCACATAGTTATTGGAATTTTTTAATGGCTGCAAAATATTCTATCACAATCACCTACATTTAAATGGTTTGGTTTTAACCATTTGTTCCTCATTCTGTGATCAGTAGTCACAATCTTTATTACGAGTTACTTACTTATATTTCAAATACACTCACAGGTAGAGCCAAAACTCCATAGTTAATTGGTACGTCAACTCTCCATTAATATGTCTCCAGTTTTCTATTTCTAACGTGAGGATTAAGTAGACTGCTATGCAAGTTTGCTAAAGGCAGCCCCTTATGTTTTCCTTTGTGGAAACGGTCATTGGGGAGAGCAGCATCTGGGCACAGCTGCCTCTAGGCTGTCAGCGTGCCCTCTAAAACAACTGCAGCACCTCCCCTAATGTCAACTCGGCCATCCGGGCGCAGGGAGATCTCCAGTTCTCCTCCTCGGCAGGAACACTGAAAGGCTGGAGAACACAAAACAAATCACAAATTAATGAACAGCAAATAGTGAGATACCTCTTGTTACAAGTTCTAGAATCCTCCTAGGTCAATTTAAAGATAAATTCTTTAAAAATTCTTTAAGGTCCTGACCAGTTTGGCTCAGTGGATAGAGTGTCTGCCTGCGAACTGAAGGGTCCCAGGTTCAATTCCAGTCAAGGGCATGGACCTTGGTTGCAAGCACATCCTCAGTAGAGGGTGTTGCAGGAGGCAGCTGACCGATGTTTCCCTCTCATTGATGTTTCTAACTCTCTGTCCCTCTTCCTTCCTCTCTGTAAAAAATCAATAAAATATATTTAAGATAAATAAATAAATAAAATAAAAATTCTTTAAGGATAAAATCTGTCCATGGTACTGCCCAGCCCAACCGGTTCTCCTGAGGAGTGAGGGGCCACAGATGCACTTTCATCCACAAACACACAGCTCCAGGTCTTCCCTTCCTGAGCTACTTCCTCTATCACCTCCTGTAATGCCCAGGATCACCCCACCCACAGCTGCCTCCCTGGCTCTGTCTCGGAGTAAGCAAGGACACGTGAAAAGATAGATGCAGGAACTAGATGTCTAGGAAGATAAAGATGTCTAGGAGGTCTCTCCCGACCTGAGTAAGACAAAGAGATGTAATTCATTAATTGTGGTTACCAAGCAACCACAGGTGTCAGGCAGACAAGAGGCACTGTCTCAGCCTTCCTGGAGCTCTGTACTTAGGAGAGTAACTTGTATCACCTATTAGCAGCGACCTGCTCTCCTCAAATCAGGCTCACAGAGGCCTAACCCTGCCACTGAGTAAGACCTCTAGAGTTGGACTCCTAATTTTTAAAAATATATGTATATTATTGATTTTTTACAGAGAGGAAGGGAGAGGGATAGAGAGTTAGAAACATTGATGAGAGAGAGACATCTATCAGCCGCCTCCAGCACGCCCCCTACTGGGGATGTGCCCGCAACCAGGATACATGCCCTTGACTAGAATCGAACCTGGGACCTTTCAGTCCGCAGGCCAACACTCTATCCACTGAGCCAAACTGGTTTCGGCTGGACTCCTAATTTGATTATTAGGGCTATGTAGCCTCCATTGTCTGCGGTCCATTTTCTCTGCCTCTGAGAAAATATATATTAATCACCAAGAGACTTGGTTCAAAAGCAATTTGTACGATTCAACCTGGGGGCCAGTAATAGCAGTGAGGAAGCTTACCCATTACCCAATCTCCACCTTTCTCATCATAAATAACTTCTCTGGGCCAAAGTTACACAGCTAGTTAATTTTACTCAACAAATACTTATTGGGCACTTACTGTAAAAGATGTGTGTCTGTGTGCTGGGAGAAACGGGTAGAAGGTGTTTGGGGTAGAGGATATTTAGAGTAGAGGGGTTAGGGTGAAGGAATTTAAAAACCTTTCATTTCCACATTGGTGACACAAAACATATCTTCAAGTGCATAGTTCGTATGAGAAGGAATACTAGCTTAACATTAGGCCTTTTTTTTTTAATTGAAAAAGAGCTGTCTTACCACGCATATCTTTCTTCCCCAGTTCTTGGGACCAGTAGCTGCTAAGAACCGTGTGTGCAGACCCTTAAAAGAAACGAGAAGTTATGATACAGCGCAAGGGAAACAGGGGCAACTTTGTGGTAAATTTATAAGCAATTGCAATCAACTAGTTAGTGGTTATGTTGGCGTGGCCACAGCAGAGTGTGGCACTCTGAATGGAGATAGAAAGGAAGGCACAGGATGTATGGATAAGCTCCTCCAAATGATGCATGTGCAACGTTTTCCACTTTCTGAAAGCTGAATTAAACTGCAGGTTTCATTCTTGTCCTGTCTACAGGTCATCCAGTCCTTCAGTTAAATCTACATCCTTCAAGAGAGACTATCCGCTTGCTCCTGGGATGCAAATGCAAGGAAAGGTGAGAACTCTGACAAAATCCAAAATTTCCATCAAGCACACATTCCCAGACTTTGGTGGCAGAAGAACTGTCCTTCAGTGAGGTATTTTTTTTAAGATAATTGTGCCCAAGGTTCAGATCAGAGAATGGGTAGCAAAATGAAGGGACAAGCTGTAAAGTAATAACTTTCAGAAGAGTCTGTGGGGCAGAAAAGGCTGGGATGGAAAGAGCCTCTCCTTCGGGAAAACTTACTAAACGTTAGGGCATGTGGATGGTGTGACCAACCCTCCCAGTTCGCCTGAGACTGTCCTGGTTTTAGTATCAAAACCCTGTGTGCTGAAAGATCCCTCCGTTTGCAGCAAACTGAGATGGTGGGTCATCACTGTCCAAAGACCTTGCCACTGTAGAAAAGCATTATTTCAGGGAAAACTTGCCCTCGGTGCCAATTAAAATCTTCGTAAAGCAGCTGTGCAGGTGTAAATCTGCTCAGAACTTCTATTCCAGGGGGAAACAGTTGAGTTGGCCTGTTTGGATGTCATTTGGGTATTTTCCTGACATCCAAAAAGTGCTTGCTTACTGATCTTTGAATTTCACATGTTTTGTTCCTCAGAGAGTAACTAAGTCATCCCAACCCCTGCCATCTGACCAGAACAGTCTTCCCAGCCTCCTACTCTGGCTACCATCCCAGGTGCCAACCTTCTCATTGCCCCTTTTGCTGCTCAGCCCACTCTTTGCACTGTGATAAGTACTTAACTGGCATTGGATTTGCATAACCCTATAGGATATTATCTATATTTTATAGAGGAGGGAATGGAGACGTTTAAAAGTTAAGCCTGGCAGGTATGGCTCAGTTGGTTGAGCATCGTTTCATGCACGGAAAGGTTGCTGGTTCAATTCCTGGTCAGGGCATGTGCCCGGGTTGCAGGCTCAATTGCCATGTGGGGTATGCAAGAGGCAGCTGATCAATGTTTCACTATCACATTGATGTTTCTCTCTCTCTCTTCCACCCTCTCTAAAAATCAATCAAAAATCTTTTCTTAAAAAATAAGCCCTAACCGGTGTGGCTCAGTGGATAGAGCATCGACCTGCAGACTGAAAGGTCCCAGGTTCCATTCCAGTCAAAGGCAAGTACCTTCGTTGTGGGCACATCCCCAGTGGGAGGTGTATGTGGTCCCCAGTCCCCAATGTTTCTCTCTCATTGGTGTTTCTAACTCTCTATCCCTCTCCCTTCTTCTCTGTAAAAAATCAATAAAATATATATATTTAAAAAATAAGTTAAGCCATTTGCCCAAGGTCAACAGCTAGAAAGCTAGAATGCAAACCAAGGCTGTCCGACACTAAGGTTTACCTCTGCTATACTGCTTCCTTTTTATGGGGGAAGAGGGATATGAGGGGTGAGGATATTTTTCCCATTGGTTTTTAGAGAATGGAAAAGAGGGAACATCAATATGAAAGAGACACATCAATTGGTTGCCTCCTGCACCTTCCCCAACCAGAACCAGGGATTGAACCTGCAACTCAGGTACGTGCCCTTGACTGGGAAAGGCCTTTAGATGCACAGCCTGACACTCTAGCCATTGAGCAACACTGGCCAGGGCTATACTACTTCCTTAATTCTGTGTTTTTACATGAAGGGATGCGGGTAGGAGGATAGGAAAACAAAGGCAGCTCAAAACCCAAGCAATCTGAAAGATCACATGAAGGACGACGCTTAAACAGCTATTTTTTATCCACCCCCTCCATTGTTTGACCCTCCCCAGGACCCATGTCAAAAAGTACCTGTTACAGGGTCTTCTGCCACACCAACCCAGGGTGCAAAATATCTGGAGTAAAAGTCGAATGCTTGGGTCTGCCCACCAGGCTCTCCTTTAAGGGTGAGAATGAGGCCTCTCACCTTTCCTGTCTTCTCTACTTGTATCAGATCCTGTGTGTTCACTTTCAAGTTCTCCAGAAACGACCTTGTTCATAAATGGATGGATTAGGACAAACCCCATTCCACATACGCACACACACACCCACCACCACCACGACATAGACTCTGTAAAGCAGACCAGGGTGTGGCTGACCCACACGCATCAGCAGGAGCAGAAGGAGGAGCAAGTGGAATACCTTCCTACCTGAGAACTAAGCTCTCTGGCTGCAGAAATCATGGTTTGACTGGACAGAGCACAACCAAACCAAGCCAGGGCTATAAATGGGGGTGCTTGGCCCTCTCCAAAATGCTGATGAAGGCAAAAATCTCGTTCACCTGTCGTAAGTGTCACTGAGCCGGACAAGGAGCTTCCGGGTGTCTGGGGAGTAGCGGATGTCCTGGACCAGTGTGTCGCCTATGGCAGTCTGTGAATACAGACCAAAGACTTTTCAGGAATGTGCCCTGGGTCAAGTTTTTGATCCCCTGTGTGGGAAATGACCTTTCTGAACATCTGCAGAGTACCAGGCCCACACGTGGTCCCCAGCCCCCAAGTTTTAGTTAGGTTAATGGGCTTAAGGTGTTGCCCAAGGAAAAGGTCAGTTTCCTGGTGATGAAAGAGACCTTTAAAGGAATTGAGTTTATCCTTTTTGAGCCAAAGAGAGACATTATTCACAAGGGTTAATATGTGCCTGAACACACAACTCCTTCAAATGGGTGTTTTTTTTTCCACAGATCAGAAGAAAGACTTAGAGATGCCCAAGGTCACACACATATCATTTTGTTCATTTCCAACTAGAGGCCCAAGGCATGAAATTTGTGTAAGAGTAGGCCTTCCTTCCCCTGGCTGCCAGCACTGGCTTCCCTCTGGCATCCAGGACCCGGGGTTCCCTTGCAGCCCAATTTTGTCCGGAAGGTCATCCACAAGGACCTCTGGTCTCATTAGCATATTATGCTTTTATTACCTATATACTGTATATAAAACCCTTATATGCAAATAGGCCAAATGGCAGAACAACTGAACAGTCAGTCGCTATGACATGGGCTGACCACCAGGAGGTGCGTGTGGAACATGGCAAGCATTGGTCACGATGGGATAGTGGAACAGGTGAGTGGGAGCACCAGACCACGGCAGGGCACATCGGGGCGAGCCTTCAGTGTTTGCTGAAAATTCTTTGCTCCCGCACACCACAGTCTTACCAAGTGTTCGCACCTGCTACCAGAGCCAGGCCCGCTCGCACCCACTGCCAGCGACAGCCCCACTTGTGCCCGCTGCTTGGTGGCAGCGCCACTGCTCACACCCGCTGCTGGCACCCAGCAGCAGTCGCAATCACTCGACGCCATCAGCGGGTGTGAGTGGCTGCTGCCAGCCCAGCTTGCACCTGCTGCTGGCATGAGCCCCAATTGCTCCATGCATTCAGCAGGTGCGAGCAGAGCCGACACCATCAGCGCATGGGAGCAGCAGTGGCAGGAGCGGGACTGCTGGCAGACTGGACCGGAGGGCCAAGGCGGGAGGGGTCAGGCAGGGGTGCAGAGAATCGGCTGAGACTCGCCCCTGTGCCCACCGCAGCCTCGTGGCCCACAGTTCCTTTGAAGATGCACGAATTCATGCTCTGGGCCCCTAGTTATAGGTAACTGTTTTGCTTGTTTGTTGGCTTGGGGAGCTGAGGGAGTATAGGAGGGACAAAAGCCCCTTTAAGCGCTACCAGTGGCTGTGAGCAGAGTAGGTGACAAAGTAGTTGTCGGGCAGTCATTAGGTGGCTTCAGGTTTTCTAACTCTCCTTAGGGACGGAGCTGCTCCCGGTCCCAAGGCCAAGACTCTCCACTGGGAGTGGTGCCTGGGATGTCTCCCTCTGTGACTACAGCTAACCAATGTCCCTCTCTAGAAACAAGTCCCAACAGCCAGGTCCCACTGGCTCTCCAGGACCTCCCAGTCTCTCTGAAGGTCATCCAGCCCTTCTCTGAATGGGTTCTATGTGATTTGGAAGTTTAATTCTCAGCTGGGAGTCTTATTGCCAGTCTCTAGGAACACAAAATGATAATCTGTGATAAGATAACGCTTTGTCGTTCCCTTTTTGCAAATGACCCTGAGGCTTAGAGAGATCCGGTTAAGCTTTTCTACTATGAACAAGGTAGAAAAACTGAATATTTTCCATTTTCTTCCCATCATGGTTTAAGTAGTTCTCCCCACCCTACAATGGAGGCCAATGTTGACAATGAAGAGTCAGGAAAAACTGGTCAATCTTCTCACCAAATAGATTCAGTATTACAATTCAGACCTCCAGTGCACTGTTCGCTGTTCATCCAAGCTTAGATTGGAACACTGATATCGGTAGCAGGCCTGTCTTTGGGGATCAAATAATACCAAATCTTTGTGTTCAAATACTAACAAGTGTTCAAATAACATGAGCTCAGGCTTGATTCTTGTCACTAACCTTTATCAAGTCCTTTACTTCATGGAGGTCCTACATGGGGAAAAAGAAAAAAAACACATTATAAAACAGGCACTCTGTCAGTTGCACACAATTTATTAATTAGAAAGAGCTGACCTGGGATTGGGCTGGGTAAAGAGGCAAGTCCAGGACGATACCATTTTCTGCTTTTCTGGCCTTTAGTTCCCCACTCAGTGTGACAAAGGTTAGAGTGCTATTCACATTTTCTGGCAAAAGAAAAAAAAAGGAGTCTTATTTTGTTGATCATAAAACTGTTTGAAAAAGAATCATGAAATGGGGAAATAAACTTTATTATCTCTATCTATCTATCTATCTATCTATCTATCTATCTATCTATCTATCTATCTATCAGTCCAGCAACCGAATGGTGGAGTGACCAGAACAACAGATCGACCAGCCGCTATGATACACAATGACCACCAGGGGGCACACGTTCAACACAGAAACTGTCCCCTGGTGGTCATTGTGCTCCCACAGTGGGAGTGCAGCTTGCTGATCGGGATGAGTGGCATTCCCACAGCGGGCCAATCCTGCAGACCATGCCCCTCACCAGTACACGAATCTGTACACTGGGCCTCTAGTATGCTTATAAGTCTGTTTCAGACACCATTGTGTTGTCTCAGATTCTCTAGCAGTGCTGCCCACATTTGATTTGCTGGGGTCCACAGTGGGGCCTCACTGGATTCTAATTTGAGATGAGACTTGGCATCATACTGCAAGGCTTCAAATCCCAGCTCCTTACTGCTTCCTAGCTATAACCTTGAGCAAATTACTTAACCTGCTTAAATCTCAATTTCCATATCAACAAAGTGAGGTAATTGTTCAATCTATATCAATTTTAGTTTACCAATAAAATAGGTAAATAATTAAGCCTGACTCATAGAAATGCTGTTTTCTATTAAAGTATTAACCTACAATTAGTATAGACTTATAAGCTCTATTGGTCAGTTTATAGATGACAAATAGAACATACAAGTTATTATGAACAACAATCTGATATGAACAAACGAAGTTTATTTTAAATAAACCAAGCTAGACATAAAATTTCGATTTAAAGATTAGACTATAAATGCTGATATGATAGCCCGCCCTTTGTGTTTCACATATCTGACTTCAAAGTGCATAACTTTTTTGGTGAAAACAGATGTGGGGCATAATTGTTTTTCCTGCCCTAATATTTCTGTAAAACCACTTTGCAGTTCACCTTCTCCCTCCATTTAATCCTTTCTTTACTCCCCTATCAATACTGATCCCAAGAATGTGTCCCAGAATCTGCACCGCACCTGGTAGAACCTGCCCTGTAACCCCTTCCCTTACTCTCCCCACCTGCAGCAGTTCTTCCAAAAACCTCCTTTTCCAACTCCCCACTTCTTAGTTAGGTTATCATATCATCCTGCTTACTTCTGTGTGTTTTCTAAACGTGTTCATAGCTGCCTCCTGCTCCGATTTAGGATATTGCAAAGCATCGCTCTTCTGCCCCATTCCCACAAAGCCCTCACCTTTACTATTGTATATGCAGCTTAGATGGAAATTGGTAGGATTCAGGGTTAGGTGCTGCACCCTATCCTCACAAGCAGAAGTTGTAATATAAGTAGTTGGGTGCATGAATCTTTAAAATTCAGAGCAGCCCTAGCCAGTTTGACTCAGTGGATAGAGAGAGGCCTATGAACTGAGAAGTTACAGGTTCGATTTTGGTCAAAGGTACATGCTCAGGTTGTGACTCGATTCCTAGTAGGAGGTGTGCAGGAAGCAGCCAATTAATGATTCTCTCTCATCATTGATGTATCTCCCTCCCCCTCTTCCTTCCTCTCTGAAATCAATAAAAATAAAAAATACAGAAATAAATAAATATAATTCAGAGTAAAGAAGCTCTTGTTTCAGTGCGGGTGGGGACATATTGAGGGCAAAATGTGCCTTTTGAGTCCCCAATATCACATGTGGCACCTGTTCTGCCTGTAAGCTCCCCTCCACAGAAACTGAAGACTCCAGGTTTACAATAAATGGCATTCCAGGGAACAACACCGTGGCTTTTTAACATGTCTGGCACAAACTCAGAAAGGCCAATGTTATTGAAGGTTGCTGTTTTTTATTCTGGGTAATATTTTACATGAAATAAACTCTGCAACGTCCCATTCCAGTGTTCATCACAGAGTATGAGAATTTTTTTTTTTTTAAAAAAAAGCTATTTGCTAAGTGATCGGATCATTTTTTAAAATCACATTACTTATTTTGTGAAACAGCACAGCTGCAGAAGCCAGGGTAGCGTGACCACAGAGAGGGACCTCACTCGCCGGTGTAAACCACCTTAATCCAAAGCAGGAACCTTCAGGGAAAGATAAGCCAAAGAGAGACAAGATCAGTCCTGTACAAGTGAGTCGCAGACTTTTCATTTTCTAATTCTTTTCTGAATTTTTCATCAGTGTGAATTGCTGAAACATGTTGTGAAAGGAGTGAACTCTAAGCATACATCGTAGGGCTCCTCGGTGCTAGGTCAGGGCTGAAACATTCAAATTAACCAACCCCACACCCCCAGATTAACTGAGAACAAAATCAGAATCTCCCCCTCGCTCTCCTGTCTGCATGCAAAAACAAATCGGCATTTTCCTTAAATATCACCCTCCCACTGGAAAAACAGCTTCTCCTATCATTCAAGAATGGTTTTTTAGAATGCTTATTTAAGGTGACAGGGGACGATTTGACTTTGGGTGGTGGGTATATGGTGCAATATACAGATCTGTATCATAGAAACGCACACCTCAAGCCTATATGTTCATGTTGACCAGTGTCACCCCAATCAATTTAATAATATTTTAAAAAACAAAAGCCAAAAAGCTTACTGACTTTGTGTGAAGCTGTCAGTTGGGTGCAGTTTTCGGATAAAGGCAGTTTCTGAGAGGTTCATTTCCCTTGCAATTTTTTGATGCATGTCTTCATCCAGTTTCTAAATTAGAAAAAAAAAAAAGGTTATTGAGACTCTAGAAACACAAGTTTCAGACTTCCTTGGTTCAGTCCTTGGACAGCAACTGCTATTAGTTATTAACACTGTTTATTAATGTTAAAACTCATGCTTAACAGGAAATAATTGCCGAGGAATTAAGGCACGTTGATAAAGATAGGCACCTTATGAAGAAGGGCTATAGGTGTATGCAAAGCTGGAAGAGACTCTGAAAAACTTACTGGCCTGGCCTATTTTTTGTGAGATTAGGACACAGTCTATCTGAGAGCATGTGCTCTCTTCTAACAACAATCTCCACAAATGGGAACTTCACAGTCTCCCTTTCTTGTTGGGTAAAGATGTTTGGCACACACATTAGACAGGCTGGGCCACTCTGCCCCATTTATGCACGGTTCACTCCCTTTCATGGGTCAGGCTTCAGGCCAAGGTCACTTCCTGCAGGATGTCTTCCCAACTGCTCTGTCCAAAGGCACTGTCTCCTCCCAGTGCTTAGGCCCCTGAAACTCCCTGTCGGTCCCCCCACCTCTGACTGGGAGCTCTGAGAGGGCACGATGGTGCTAGTTTGCTTAGACCTGGCTTAGAACAGTGCTTTGTATTCATTCCAGGATGAGTGGGGCTCAATAAACATTTGCTGAAAGGATAATTACATTATTCATTTAATATTCATTTTTAGATATTTTACCCACTTACAGATTAAGAAATTAAACACAGGGGTTGTATTATATCCTGAAATCATGATGTGCCTAATAAATGCTAGAATGATTAAGAACGTGAGCTTTGCAAATTATAACAACCAATAACTCTAGAGGAAAGATACATTATAATGGTTCATTGTACCATTCTTGAAACTTTTTTGTAGGTTTTTAATTTTTCAAAATAGAATGTTAAAAATAGCCCTAGCTGGTTTGGCTAAGTGGATAAAGCATTGGCCTGTGGACTGAAGGATCCTGGGTTCAATTACGGTAAATGGCATGAACCTAGTTGCAGACTCCTCCCCAGCCCAGGGCCTGCTAGGACGAGTGCAGGAGGCAACCAATTGATGTGATTCTCTCACATCAATATTTTTCTGTCTTTTCCTCTCTCTTCCCCTCTCTTTAAAAAGCAATGGAAAAATATTGCTGGGTGAAGATTAAAAGAATAAATAGAGAATCCAAGATGGTGGCATAGGTAAACACCTACACTGCGACCTCGCACAACAATTTCAAAACTATAACTAAAAGACAGAACGGACATCACCCAGAACCACAGGAAAGCTGGCTGAGTGGAAATTCTACAACTAGAAGGAAAGAGAGGGGCTCACAGAGACCCAGAGAAGCTGCAAAAAGCTAAGGTATGGAGACACACATGTGGAGAGAGCGGGCGGCGGTGAACCTGGCTGGCTTTCTCTGGGAGGGAGACGGAGACTCTCAAAGGCATTGAGCTCCTTATCCTACGAAACTCATATGGGGGAGTTTGGACTGTGAAAAGGGAGAAGTGCACGGAAATTTAGCGGAGTCGCAAAAGATCAGAAGCTGGTGGTGCGCACAGCACTGCTGATTGTGCTGATGGCTTTCAGGAGTGGGAGAGAGACAGACCCTCCCAACTCTGCCACTTCTAACTCCACTAACACCAGTTTTGGGCAAAACCCTGGGGACCCAGACTTGTGTGGTCCTGGAGCACAGGAGAGCCGGAGGGGCAGCAGTTTAGAGGCACTGCGAGAGGGGGCACACACAGAGACTGCTCCAGCAATTACCCAGTCACGTGAGACTCAGGGGCCTCAGAGGGCGGGGCCAACTGGAAGGCAAGGCGGTCCCTTAAGCCCTGAGACTCCACCCATCCCAAGCTCAACCGAGGCTTCTTCGGTTTTGCAAGTCTGGTATCGTAAAGCTGAATTCAACACAGAAGTTTCCCCGACATAGTTAAAATGCTGAGACAAGGGAAAGGATCACAAACAAAAGAAATGGAGGGGAAAAACGAGTGGATATAGAGTTCAAAACCACACTTATAAGGTTTTTCAAGAATATGCTAGAAAAGCTGGATAAATTTAGTGAGACCCAAGAGGAGATGAAAAAGGACATACTAGAGACACTGACTGAAATAAAAAATATTATACAGAGTCCTAATAGCAGACTAGAGGATGGCAAGAATCAAGTCAAAAATTTGAAATATAAAGAAACAGAAAACACTCAACTGGAAAAGCAAGAAGAGAAAAGAATCCAAAAATGTGAAGATAATGTAAGGAGCCTCTGGGACAGCTTCAAGCATACCAACATCAGAATTGTGGGGTGCCAGAAGAAGAGAGAGAGGTAGATACTGAAAACCTATTTAAAGAAATAATGACTGAAAACTTCCCACATCTGGTAAAAGAAATAGACTTACAAGTCCAGGAAACACACAGAACCCCACATAAAAGGAATCCAAAGAGGAACACACCAAGACACATCATAATTAAAATACCAAGAGCAAAAGACAAAGAGAGAATATTAAAAGCAGCAAGAGAAAAACAGTTTATTACCTACAAAGGAGCACCCATACGACTGTCAGCTGATTTCTCAACAGAAACAATGCAGGCCAGACGGGAGTGGCAAGAAATATTCAACATGATGAATAGCAAGAGCCTACAACCAAGAATAATCTATCCAGCAAAGCTATCATTCAGAATTGAAGAGCAGATAAAGAGCTTCACAGAGAAGAAAAAGTTAAAGGAGTTCATCAACTCCAAACCAGTGTTATATGAAATGCTGAAAGGTACTCTTTTAGAAGAGGAAGAAGAAAAAGGTAAAAGCCAAAAAATTTTGAACAACAAATACATATCTATCAACAAGTGAATCTAAAAATTAAGTGAATTAAAAATTTGATCAACAGAATAAACTGGTGAATATAACAGAATCAGGAGCACAGAAAGGGAGTAGACTGATAATTCTCAGGGGGACAAAAATCATAAAGCATCAAACAGACTGTGAAATTACAGCAGAAAGATTAAAGTTAGGTGAGGTAGATAAGTGATCAATCAAAGAACTTGTATGCATGCATATAAGCATAATCAATGATCACAGACACTGGGGGGTTGGGGTATGCCTGGGAGAGGGGGCAATGGGGAGATAGGTATAAAAAATTAATAAAAATTAATAAAAAGAAAAAAAAGATGGGAATAATCCTGCAGAAAATGGAGATGCCAAAACAGACCGGGCACAGAAAGCCGAAGGTGCTGGAGATGCAGGTGAAGTGTGTGCATTTTTTATAACTGTGTATTTCTGGTGACTGTACAGTTTGAAATACTATTTTTTATTAAATTTTATAAAAATGGAGAATTTTGGTTTACTTTTTTTTAAATTAAATCTTTATTATTCAGATTATTACATTTGTTTCTCTTTTTTCCCCTCCATAGCACCCCTCCACCCAGCTCCCACCCCTCCCTCTGCACTTAGCTCCCTCCCATTGATCTCATTCATAGGTGTATGATTTTTGTCCAGTCTCTCCCTGTACACCCTTCACCCCTTTCCCCCTAAGAATTAACAGTCCACTCCCTTTCTGATTCTATTATATTCACCAGTTTATTCTGTTGATCAAATTTTTAATTCACTTAATTTTTAGATTCACTTGTTGATAGATATGTATTTGTTGTTCATAATTTTTTGGCTTTTACCTCTTTCTTCTTCCTCTTCTAGAAGGGTACTCTTCAGCATTTCATATAACACTGGTTTGGAGTTGATGAACTCCTTTAGCTTTTTCTTATCTGTGAAGCTCCTTATCTGCCCTTCAATTCTGAATGTTAGCCTTGCTGGATAGATTATTCTTGGTTGTATGTTCTTGCTATTCATCACGTTGAATATTTCTTGCCACTGCCA
>PVJN01019822.1:22674-36935 GCA_004026805.1 Lasiurus borealis
ATATTCTCTCTTTGTCTTTTGCTCTTGGTATTTTAATTATGATGTGTCTTGGTGTGTTCCTCTTTGGATTCCTTTTATGTGGGGTTCTGTGTGTTTCCTGGACTTGTAAGTCTATTTCTTTTACCAGATGTGGGAAGTTTTCAGTCATTATTTCTTTAAATAGGT
Organism: Lasiurus borealis; assembly: GCA_004026805.1. Lineage (NCBI taxonomy): Eukaryota > Metazoa > Chordata > Mammalia > Chiroptera > Vespertilionidae > Lasiurus > Lasiurus borealis. Next base: position 22,840 of record PVJN01019822.1, read on the forward strand.
TTTCAGTATCTTGCTCTCTCTCTTCCTCTGGCACCCCCACAATTCTGATGTTGGTACGCTTGAAGCTGTTCCAGAGTCTCCTTACATTATCTTCACATTTTTGGATTCTTTTCTCTTCTTGCTTTTCCAGTTGAGTGTTTTCTGTTTCTTTATATTTCAAATTTTTGACTTGATTCTTGCCTTTCTCTAGTCTGCTGTTAGAACTCTGTATATTTTTTGTTTCAATTAGTGTCTCTAGTTGGTCCTTTTTCATCTCCTCTTGGGATTCGCTAATTTTATGCATCATCTCTAGCATCTCTAGTTGGCTCTTTTGTATCTCTAGTTGGCTTTCGCTAAATTTATCCATCTTTTCTAGCATATTCTTGAAAAACCTTATAAGCATGGTTTTGAACTCTATATCCAGTCGTTTTTTTTTCTCCATTTCTTTTGTTTTTGATCCCTTCCCTGGTCTTGGCATTTCCACTATGTCGGGGAAACTTTTTTACTTGCAAAACCACAGAAGCCTCTGTTGAGCTTGGGATGGGTGGAGTTTCAGGGCTTAAGGGACCACCTTGCCTTCCAGTCGGCCCCTCCCTCCACGGCCCCGGAGTCTCACGTGACTGGGTAATGGCTAGAGTGGTCCTTGTGCGCGCACGCCCGCAGTGCCTCTAGACCGCTGCCTTTCCAGCTCCCCTGCTCCCCTGCGCACCAGGACCACACGAGTCTAGATCTCCAGGGTTTCGCCCGAAACAGGGGCCCAGTGGACTCAGAAGTGGCACATTGGGAGGGTCTGTCTCCCGCCTAGTCGCAAAAGACAGCAGCACAATCAGCAATCTGTCCTCTGTGCGGCGTTGTGTGTGTGCGCGCGCGCACCACCGTGACCAGACCTCCTATCTTTTGCGACTCCCCTAAATTTCTGTGCACTTCTCCCTTTTCACAGTCCAAACTCCCCCCGTATGAGTTTCAACTGGATCTGGGGTTTAGTGTCGTAGGATAAGGGGTTCAATGCCGTTGGGGGTCTCTGTTTCCCTCCCTTCAGAGAAAGCCAGCCAGGTACTCGGGCACCCACTCTCTCAGCTCGCGCGTCTCTGTACCTCAGCTTTTTGCAGCTCCTCTGGGTCTCTGTGAGCCCCTCTCTTTCCTTCTAGCTGTAGAACTTCCACTCAGCCAGCTTTCCTATGGTTCTGGATGATGTCTGTTGTCTTTTAGTTGTAGTTTTGAAATTGTTGTGCAAGGCAGCAGTGTAGGTGTTTACCTATGCCGCCATCTTGGCTCCTCTTACTTTTTTTTTTTTAAGCTATGTTGTTAGCACACAGAACACTTCATTGTTATTTTTTGTGGGGAGGACATATAGTACTAATAGAATGTCTCCAAAGCTGGACTGACATGGGGGGAAATACCTTTGCCTTCTGGTTTTGAGAAATTTCCTCTTGGTTCCTGGGAGGAGGGCTCTCTAGATGTTGACACACATTAGCCATCTTGGCACAAACACCTTGTCATGTGGGAATACTAAAATTCATTTTTATGTCCTTTCTCCCTGTCCATTTTAAGCATATAGACTTCAGCTGTCTTAAGCCCAGAGACCTATTGGGACCTGACCCCAAAAAATTGATTTCCAGTATGTTGGGCAATCTAAACTTTCCAGTGTCACTGTTGAGATGGCATTCCTCAAAAGAGCAGCAGTTCCTTTTTAGATTGTGGATCTACAGATTGATATTCTCTGCCATTTTCATTTCATTTCCTGAAAGTCAGGGTCGGCTTGTGAAAAGTTGTTAAACAACATGCTTAATGTGAAATGTCAACCCTCACTCTAAACTTTCCCTGTTCAGAGCATCGGATGAAGACTTCATTGGGTTTTATAGTAGCTTTCTGATTTTGGTAGCTCATTGAAGAAGAGAATGAAAATAGTTGTATACTGTTAACAGTTCTCTGCCCGTGTCTTTAATAAAGCTGGATATAGTTTGGCTTGGAATAAAAACAAACAAACAAATAAATCAAAATCAAGTGAATAAAAAAATCTGATGAACAGAATAAACTGGTGAATATAATAGAATCAGGGGCATAGGAAGGGAGTGGACTGCCAATTCTCAGGGGGAAAAGGGTGAGGGGGGTGTGGGAAGAGACTGGACAAAAATCATACACCTTTGGATGAGGACAACGGGGAGGGGAGGTAAGGGCAGAGGGTGAGGTGGAGCCAGGTGGAGGGGAGCTATGGGGAAAAAAGAGGAACAACTGTAATAATCTGAACAATAAAGACAATTAAAAAATTAATGTGGGCTTTGGAAACAGAACTGGATTTATATCTGGATCAGCTTTCATAGCAGTGCAAAAGTGGGCAAGTCATTTGCTCTCATGGGACCTCAGTTTTCTCACCTTTAAATGGGAGTAATAGTACTTTAGTGAAGACACATGCATACAAATATGTATTTGCAAACCCATACATTTCCTCTTAAGAAAAAATGAATCAGAAATATGAGTTTTCCTTTTGAAAATAAAAATAAATTTTAATCAACATAATGCTTACTAGCTATAATTTGCATTTCAAAGACAAATGAATTTTTGCTTTGACCAAACCCAGAAATAAGAATTATTACTTTATACTAATAAGTTCTTAAGTTTATAATTCACTTATGTGAGTTATGCAAGTTAAGCACACTTTGTTTTTTAGTTGTTTCAATTTTAATTTAATAAAATCTTTATTGTTCAGATTATTACAATTGTTCCTCTTTTTTCCCCCCATAGCTCCTCTCCACCCGCTTCTCACCTCACCCTCTGCCTTTACCTCCCCCAAATTGTCCTCATCCATAGGTGTACGATTTTTGTCCAGTCTCTTCCCATACCACCCTCACTGCTTTCCCCCTGAGAATTGGCAGTCCACTCCCTTTCTATATCCCTGATTCTATTATATTTACCAATTTATTCTGTTCATCAGATTCTTTATTCACTTGATTTTTTTATTTAATAAAACTTTATCGTTCAGATTATTACATTTATTTCTCTTTTTTCCCCCATAGCTCCCTTCCACTCGGCTCTCACCACTCCCTCTACTCTTACCTTCCCCCACATTGTCCTCATCCATATATGTATGATTTTTGTCCAGTCTCTCCCTGTACCTTCTCACCCCTTCCCCCTTGAGAATTGTCAGTTCACTCCCTTTCTATGCTCCTGATTCTATTATATTCACCAGTTTGTTCTGTTTAATCTATTTTTAATTCACTTGATTTTTAGATTCACTTGTTGATAGATATGTATTTGTTGTTCATAATTTTTATCTCTATCTTTTTCTTCTTCCTCTTCCTAAAGAGTACCTTTCAGCATTTCATATACTACTGGTTTGGTGTTGATGAACTCCTTTAGCTTTTTCTTATCTGTGAAGCTCTTTATCTGCCCTTCAATTCTGAATGATAGCTTTGCTAGGTAGAGTAATCCTGGTTGTAGGTTCTTGCTATTCATCACTGTGAATATTTCTTGCCACTCCCGTCTGGCCTGCATAGTTGGCTAACTTCTACTAGCTCTGTAATTTTCTAAATAAACTTTCTCTTATAATTTGGGGGAGCAGGGGGAAGAATTGAATTCAAGCACTTGCCATGGCCTATAGAATGTTCTCTATGGAAACTGGCTCACATGCCTGTGCATACAACACCTGAAAGAAACTGGAAGCCATTTAATTGCCTAGTGTAGAACCTGCAATCACAGGGCTCAACAGTGAATGACAGGTGACAAAGGAAAGCCAGTGCTGGTCTTCCTGGGTTTGCCTCCTGGGCCGCAGGACCTGTGGTGCCTGCTGTCCTTCCTCTCTCTGAGCTGGTCAGACTCTCCCATCCTTATCCTTCCTTTCTTTATCCATTGCTTCCCTCGACAAGACCCTCTGAAAGCATTAAAGCACCTCACATTGTAGCCAAGCTCACCATCTTTTGGCAATAAATTTCCTTGCAAATGGGCTATTTTGCACATCAGCTGTAATACATGCTTTACTTTAATCCTCTCTACCATATGACACCAAATGCAATTTGAACTTCTAACCTAATTTCTGTGCCAGGACACCTGTTATATTGCCTGAGGGACAGAAATAATGTAGAAAATTTGGTAATAGCAGCCCTCAACATGCACCAAATGCAGCTGAATTTCTACAGTGGAACCAAAGGTCAAGATGATGTGAATCACGAGAAGGCTCATATTGGTTCAACTTTGAGAACTTTTGAACTTTAGAAACTTTAGAAACACTCATTTAAAATAACTGAATTTTTGTTCAAATAATTTTTCCATTTTACACTACAACCTTATTTTCAAGTGCAGCACATAATAATTACACACCACCAACTTTTAATTCTCTTGCTTTAATAGCCATTTCCCTTTGGCAATGTCACGTGAGACAAATTTCCAACAGCAAAACAACCATGATTTTTTTTTTTTTTTTTAAGTTCCAATGTGCTGCATTGGGATACTGAGATTCCATTAGGCCCACAAAAAATTAATCAGAAAATGAGTAAAATACTCCCATCTTGTGGCAGTTCAGAAATATGACAGCCTACATATAATGCTCTCAGTCTATTTGTCCTTCTGCTACAGATGGATTCCAGCAAAGAAAAAACAGTTGGATGTAGAAAGTTCTAAATCATCCAGGAAGAAATGAGAGATTCCTTCTGAGGACCTGGGACTTCTTATTGTGAGGTTATGTCCACACAATGCAGTACTTAGTGGTTCTACGGTTGCCTTGTCTCTCCAGCTCCAAATTGAACCCAAAGCTCATTCTCACTTCCCATACCCCCTATCCTGCCCCACCAAGGAGAACATAAGACCAATGATGGTTGGTTAACCAGAACTCTACAGAGATTTTGCCATAATTTAATTGATTATATTTTATTTCCACTCAACAGATATTTATGTAGTGCCTCCCATGTGCTAGGCCAGATGTGCTGAAACAAGTCAGAATGGATCTAAGATCGTATAAAATGTGCAATCAGATGAGGAAGACAGGTATTGAGTGAATTACAAGAGTGAAGGTAATGACCACAGTGGTTAAAGGCACAGGTCCCGCAGCCAGGCAGTTATGGGAGTGGGTCCCAAAGTCAGCCACTGAGGAGTGTGTGACCTCTGGCAAAGTACTTACCCTTCCTCTGCCTCTGCGTCTGCATCTGTAAAATGGGGATGATAATAGTAAGACCTGCTCATAGAGTGGTTGTGAGGATGAAATGAGATAACACATGAAAAGCAATTAGCTCAGATTGGGCTGACTGTGTCTGAAGTCACTGTTCCCAAAGCTGAGGGTTATGGTGGAAGCCAGTGCGGATACTTAGGAAGCAGAAATCCCTACATTAACATTTCCTCCTTTGTATTGCTCTTCCCTCGATCACTGGGCAAAGGAAAACCCTTCAGTGCCCTAGAAGAATCTTCTCTGCACTCCTCAATCTCTCTTCTGGACACAAAAATAGATATGAGCTGAGACCGGTTTGGCTCAGTGGAGAGAGCATTGGCTTGCAGACTGAAAAATCCCAGGTTCAATTCCCGTCAAGGGCATGTACCTTGGTTGTGGGCACATCTCCACTGTGGGACGTGCAGGAGGCGGCTGATCGATGTCTCTCTGTCATCGATGTTTCTGACTTTCCATCTCTCTCCCTTCCTCTCTGTAAAAAAATCAATAAAATATATTTTTAAAAAAATAGATATGAGGTTGAAACTCCCTAGAAACCCCAGGAGCTGCTGACAGGTGTGGTCACACCCTGTGAGACTCTCTCTAAGGAAGGACAGAATTTGGAAACAGCCAGTGGTAAGCCTCCTGACATGAGTTAAAGCCTGGGTCTTGTTATACACCTGTGGTGTTTTTTTTTTCCTTAAATGCATAACTCACTAAGCTTTAAAGGGGTTTTCGGTGTTCTCTCAATTTAATAAGGAAAACTGGAACAAGTAGTTCAGGAACTAAAACTAAGCATTCCTCTTTAAAAGTGTGAAGCCAGCCCAACCGGTGTGGCTCAGTAGTTGAGTGTTGACCCATGAACCAGGAGGTCACAGTTCAATTCCTGGTCAAGGCACATGCCCAGGTTTTGGACTCAGTCCCAGTAGGGGACATGCAGGAGGCAGCTGATTGGTGATTCTCTCTCATCATTGATGTTTCTATCTCTCCCTTTCCCTCCCTCTCTGAAATCAATTTTAAAAACAACAACTTATTTTTTTAAGTGTGAAACCAATCCTCCTTGCTGTTACTGGCAATGATTACTGGTGTTGAAAAGAATAATGACTAAACAACCAGTAAATGCCAGCTGACTTGGAATAAATATATATATTGGGCACACAACAAAGGTTTTCTCTGACTAATTTTAACAGAAAAACTCATATAAACTTCTTTTTTAAAAAACTTACCCTCAAAGCAATGGATCTCAACCTCAGGGCCATTTTTTTTTCTTTTTATTGGTTTTATTTTTTTAGAGAGAGAGAGATAAACATCGATCAGTCACCTCTCAAATATGCCCTGACCAGGAATCAAATCTGAAACCTGGTTTTATAACCTGAACAGAAATAAAACCCACCACTTTTTGCACGGGAGGACACTCCAACCAACTGAGCCACACTAGCCAGGGTTTTGGGGATTTTTAAAAAATTTCTTTATTGATCAAGGTATTATATATGTGGCCTTATCCTCCCTTTACTCCCCAACCCACACTCATGCCCTCACCCCTCTGTTGTCTGGGTCCATTGGTTAGGCTTATATGCTGGATATTTTTTTCTTTTTTCATAAATCTTTATTGTTCAGTTTATTACAGATGTTCCTCTTTTTTCCCCCCATAGCTCCCCTCCACCTGATTTCCCACCCCCCACCCATACCCTTACCTCCCTCCACTATCCTCATCCATAGGTGTAAGATTTTTGTCCAGTCTCTTCACGCACCCTTCACACTTCCTTCAACCTGAGAATTGTTAGTCCATTCCCTTTCTATATCCCTAATTCTATTATATGCACCAGTTTATTCTGTTCATTGGATTTTTTATTCACTTGATTTTTAGATTCACTTGTTGATAGGTATGTATTTGTTATCACTTCATTGTTCATAATTTTTATCTTTGTCTTTTTCTTCTTCTTCCTCTTCTTAAAGAATACCCTTCAGCATTTCATATAATCCTGGTTTGGTGGTGATGAACTCCTTTAGCTTTTTCTTATCTGTGAAGCTCTTTATTTGACCTTCAGTTCTGAATGATAGCTTTGCTGGGTAGAGTAATCTTGGTTGTAGGTTCTTGCTATTCATCACTTTGAATATTTCCTGCCACTCCTTCTGGTCTGCATAGTTTCTGTTGAGAAATCAGCTGACAGTCATATGGGTACTCCCTTGTAGGTAACTAACTTTTTTCTCTTGTCTTTTAATATTCTCTCTTTGTGTTTTGCTCTTGGCATTTTAATTATGATGTATCATGGTGTGGTACTCTTTGGATTCCTTTTATTTGGGGTTCTGTGAGCTTCCTGGACTTGTAAATCCATTTCTTTCACCAGGTAGGGAAAGTTTTCAGTCATTATTTCTTCAAATAGGTTTTCAGTATCTTGCTCTCTTTCTTCTTCTGGCACCCCCATAATTCTGATTTGGTACACTTAAAGTTGTCCCAGAGGTTTGTTACACTATCTTCACATTTTTGGACTTTTTTTTTTCTTTTTGTTTTTCTGGTTGGGTGTTTTTTGCTTCTTTGTATTTCAAAATTTTGACTTGATTCTTGTGATTCTCTTGTCTGCTGTTGAATTTCTGTATATTATTCTTTATTTCAGACAGTTTATGCTTAATTTCTGACTGGTCCTTTTCTGTTTTTCTGGCATTCTCCTTAAGATTCTTGAAGGTCTCACTAAGTTTCTCCATGGTTTGTAGAAGATTCTTGAGTAACCTTATAAATGTGGTTTTGAACTCTATGTCCAGTCGTTTGCTTTCTTCCATTTCTTTCATTCATGACATGTTTCTTAGTTTCAGTTTAGCTGCTTCCCTGTGTTGATGGAGTGGCTTTGTGTGCTAGTTGTCCTCTATGGCCCAGTAGCTCCACCTCCCCAAGCACCTGAGGTGGATACTCTTGTGTGCACTCCTTTGTGGGCTGGATTCACAGTCTTGTTGTAGTTAAGCCTTAATTGCTCTTGATATACTTGGAGGAATTGACCTCCAGGCCAATTGACTGTGAGGATTAGCTGTGTATATTAATGCAAGAACTGCTGTACTGGAGACACCCCTATGGGGCAGGACTTGCTTCGGTGGGGCTTTGGTGCTCACCAAGTCTGCTTCTTGAGTGTGTCACTTATGGATGTGAGGAGTTGAAATCTGGTGTCATCTCACACTGATCTCTAGGTACACTGGTTCCTGGATCTCCAAGGAGGTGAAAGTCAGCTAGTGTCTGAGGCCACCCAGCAGGAGCTACAGGGAGATCTGCAGATTTCTCCTTTTTGCTTGGAGTTTGAAAGTTTAGGAGTTGTCTGACCCAGTTGCAATTTGTTAAGTTAACCTGCTAGAGGGCAAGCCATTCATATGCAAATGCTGCTGCACACAGCTCAGTAGGTTTGTAAATTGGGTGGGGCAGGGTCTCAGGGAATCGCTAGGGTGTGGCAAACAGCGCTGGCTGCCAGTCAGCCCTCTCTATGTCTCTTGTCCCGAGCCCCGAGCCCTAGGGCAGTAAACAATGATACCTCTTCCAGAGAGCCACCCTTCCTTTCCAACCAAATGGCAGACAGTCCATTTTCTCCCTGTATGAGTCTGAGTCCCCAGAATGTCACCAGAAACTGGAGTTCAGAGAGTCAGGAACTTGTAACTCCCTCCCAATTGAAAAAAAACAGCACACACCAACCCAATTTGCCCGTGTCTCAGTACCTCTGCCTTTCTGAGCCTTTGCATGTCCTACCAGGTCTCAATGCACTTTTTTCTTTCCTTCTAGTTGTAGACCTTCCACTCTGACAGTTTTCCCATGGTTCTGGGGGATAGTTGTTTTGTCTTGTAGTTGTAGTTTTGGTGTGGTTGTGAGAGGCAGCATGTATAGGTGTATACCTTATGCCGCCATCTTGGTTCTCCTCTGAATTTTTTTCTTTTTAGAGCAGAATGGAAAAAAGGAGAGGGGGGGGAACCAGCTGGGGGCAATTTTTGATTGCCATGGCTGAGGGAAAAGGGGGGACTACTGTCATCTATTGGGTAGAGGGATAGGATATTAGTAAACATTTTACAATGTACATGACAGTCTCATACATCAAAGAACTACCCAGTCCAAATTGTCAGTAGTGCAGCAGTTAAGAAACAATGTGCTACACATACACACACATACACACACACACACTGTGTGTGTGTATTTATCTAATAAAGCCATATATATATGTGTGTATATATATATATATATATATACACATATACATATATGTGTGTATATATATATATATATATATATATTAGAATATGAAGAATAAATATGGGATATCTTACCCTGTTGATCTGTTATTTTCACTAACTATGGATGCTGGTTTACAGAAAAATAAACAAAATATCACCCCTGAGCACCATCATAGTTCTCTGACCTATCCAGTAGTTGGTCATGAGTTTGGTAGTTTTTTACTCAGTTGGCACCATAATGTATTTATTTCATTTTTAAAATATTGTTTTGATACATTTTCCATGTGTCTATATGGTCTTTATTGCCAAACCGATTGTCACCCAATTTTTAAGATTTTAAATATTTTACTCAAATATGTTCCATTTATCTCTTAATTTGTTTTTGTGTTTTTTTTTGTTCTTTCATCTAATGTACAGTGTTATAAGTTCCTGTATGAGAACATAAAAAATGGACTTGTCCTTAAAGGAAAACAAAACAAAACTTTAGAAAATTATAAAAGCTCTTGGGACTCCATTTCCTTCCAGCCGTCTGTTATCAAGTATTCAAAAAACAATTATCTAGTCTTAGACTGTCCACTAAGTTTTTTTGTTTTGCTTTGTTTTTGTTTTTGTTTTTTTAAATATATTTTATTGCTTTTTTACAGAGAGGAAGGAAGAGGGATAAAGAGTTAGAAACATCGATGAGAGAGAGACATCGATCAGTTGCCTTCTGCACGCCCCACACTGGAGATGTGCCCACAACCAAGGTACATGCCCCTGACCAGAATCGAACCTGGGACCTTTCAGTCTCCAGGCCGATGCTCTCTCTATCCACTGAGCCAAACCGGTTTCGGCTCCACCAAGTTTTTCTATAGTTAGTCTCATCTTGATCAAATGTTAAATAATTTTAAACAAAACAACAAAGGATGTCTGCACTTAAAATCTGAAGTATGTCCTCCTCCATAAAATCCAACATTGTTCTCTGAGTTCCCTTTGCACCTGCCACCTTCTGGTCCTTTAGCCTCTAAATAATGATCAGGCTTTCATTAGACTTTGAGCACCTAAAGGGCAGACAAACTTACTAATCTTTGTACCTCCCAGCTCCTGGCAGATGTTGATAAATATTTGTAGAATATGTCAATGACATGCTAAACACCTGAACTGTGGTCAGCATTATAAGGTTTATCCCTATTTGACCCTGATATTTTCCTGAGTTCACTTGTATTTCAGGTGATCTCCATCTCCACCCATAGATAAGAAAGCCAAGGGCAGAAAACATAGCTTACAATTTCTTTATAATTTGTATTGATTATGAATTGGGGAAAGTCTTAAATTAGCATCCATGTACACAGAATAGAAAAGCTAGCAACTAGTCTTTATATATCTATTCAGTTGTCTCTGACAGGCCTTCAGATTAGCCTAGTCTCACAGGTCCAAGGCCCAGAAGTGAAATGGGAGAAAAGAGAGTGTCCTGTTATGGACTTCCTCATCTTTTTCTTTCTTCCATTTGTACTGAAGCATTTTGCTTTGAATTATGTTCTTTTTAAATTTTTATTTCCTAATTTTTCCAAATACATAAATAACTTGTAAAATATATTTTAATGGGAAGGTAGATGGAGAGATAGAGTTAGGTAGGTAAGTAGAGAGAGAGACTCTTAAGCCTGTTGCATAATGAGTACAATGGATATAAAAGAATGAGGACTAATGCTGATCCTTGTCATCTAGTGAAAAGTGAATATATGTATCACTTAAAACTAGTTCCAAAACTCTTCAAGAATGTTACATATGGAAACATGGGCAAATATACTGAGATCTTGACAAGCAGCTTTAGTCAATTTCACAATTCCTCAAGGTGGAGTTATATTTGAAGATTGTTTCTTTCTTTCTTCTAACTATATTTTATTGAGTTTTTACAGAGAGGAAAGGAGAGGAATAGAGAGTTAGAAACATTAATGAGAGAGAAACATTGACCAGCTACCTTCTGCACACCCACTACTGGGGATGTGCCTGCAAGCAAGGTACATGCCCTTGACCAGAATCGAACCTGAGATCTTTAAGTCCGCAGGCCGATGCTCTATCCACTGAACCAAACCGGTTTCAGCTCTTTTTAAAAAAATATATATTTTTGTTGATTTCAGAGAAGGAAAAGAGAGAGAGAAATACAAACATCAATGATGAGAATAATCAATCGGCTACCTCCTGCATGCCTCCCATTGGGGAGTGAGCTTGCAACAGAGGCATGTGCCCTGACTGGGAATCAAACCACGACCTCCTGGTTCATAGGTCAATGCTCAACCACTGAGCCACATCAGCTGGGCTGCCAGATTATTTCTTAAAAAATTTCATGACTTAGAATATGGTTGTTAATTATTCTCTTGCTAATCCGCACAAACTGTTGTGTTACTTGATAAAGCCTGTTAACTTTATTTCTTTCAGCATTGTGTGGTTGGCCAATGCCAACTGCAAGGCTGGCATAATGAATGCATTGTTAAACTGAGTAGAGGACTCTTGAACTCTTGATCACCATTTTACTGCTCCTCCTGGGAAAGAAAATTAGCACACCAAAGACTCAGCAGTCTTCACCTATCTCAGGGAAACCTGGGCCTCTCTCAAGAGCACCTTGACTGCACACTGGACTCACACAGGGAGATGAACAAATAGGGCAGCTTGGATCGCACCCCAGAAACTCTGTTGTCACTGGTTTGGGATGAGGCCTGAGCATAGAAATTTTAAAGCTCCTCTGCGATTCTCATGTGCAGGCCAGTTGGGATTCACTACACACAAATGCCCCCACACGCACTTTGCCCTACTTGAGATCATGAATTGCTAACTGTGTTTCTGAAGTAATTCTCACATATACATACTCTGGCACTAACTGCTCTGCATGCAAGGGTATCTTGGCTTGCTTCCTAATAATAACCAGGGGCCAACACAAAGCACTTAACGTCAGGGGATACTTCATTAACCTGTGAATACTTATCCTAATCAAAAAGCCATTTTAAAATGAGACTTCAGTAAACTAAGTTATCTCTATATTAGAGCCTAATTCCTTCTATCTCTTTACTTAATTCCTTGCAAAACATCTCATTTCTTCATCCTGAAAAAATAATCTCTAATTACATGGACTAAAGGTAAGATTAAAAATATGCAGTTTAGATCTTTCATGCTAAATATAATATCAGCTATGTCTAGTCACATAAAATTCATCTAATTTTATTCTCCTCCACATTTGGTGCTAACTAAATGAAAACCTGAGGGCTAAAAGGGAGCTCTAGTCCTTCCCTACACGAATCCTCATTTCTCTAGAAATAAACATGTAGGTGTAAGCTTTCTCACATGAACATTAATGCTATCATTTCACAAATCAATCAAACAAACAAACACAGAGGTAAACAGTTAGGCCTGATTTTTTTTTAAGACATTTAATTCTCAGAGAATCTAGAATTCCAAGCACTGCATTTCCAAATTAATACTTACATTTTCTAGGAGACAAACAGCAGCAGGATTTCCACGAAATGCTTTTGCTGTGAATGCATCTGCTATGAAAATAGGGACCTTCATTTTCCTTGTAGGCTGTCTCTGTAAGCTCTCACAATTGCTGGTAATCTTGTTGTTGCAAAAAAAAAAGAAAAATCAGAAAGTTAATGTTTCACTTGGTGTACAGAAGCAACTCACAGTTCCCAGACACAAAGTCAAGCAATTATTCTAACACACCTACATTTAAAGATATGTGATCCCTAATATTTTAAGCCTCTAAAATGAATAGAATATTTTCTTTTTAAATTTTGTATTAACGTTTCATACTGTACATATACTTAACAACAGCATCCTATTCTTCTTTCTTAGAGTAGCCAAAACTAGCTTAGGCTATGTTTTTGATGAAGTGAATGAAACATCCAAGGGGCACATATGTGCTTATAGTCACCCAATGAATGTTTAACCCTTTTAAAAGAATGTATTTTTTTCTAATTATAAAAATATGTTCATTATAAAAAACTTAGCAAATTAAAGTGACCAATAACCATGTAACAACATTTCTTATTTTTGGACTTAATATAATCAAAGAAGCCTAATGCTTTAATTAATTTTGTGTTATTTTATTAAATCTGCAGATGGAGACTTTTGTGAGCTCATGAAACAGATTAGTTAAAGCTTTTCATTAAAAGAATAATACTTTCTTTTTTACTTCAAATCTATCAAATACAGAAAAAAGAGAAGAGGCGGGGGAGAGGGGAGGAGAATCTCCTGTGCTTCCAAGGCCTAGAGATACAGTCTATTAATATTCTGGGTGTTTCCTTTGCTTTACTAGAAACATGGACTTTGTCATAGTAATGGAGGGATTCCTCCCTCCCAAAGTTATAGTATTTTTTTAATTTGATAAATCTTTATTGTTCAGATTATTACAATTGTTCCTCTCCCCCTGCCCAGCTCCCCACCAGGCTCCCACGATACCCTCTGACCTTACGGATGCGCCCCCCCCCCCAGCATTGTCATCATGCACAGGTGTATGATTTTTGTCCAGTCTCTCCCCATACCTTCTTCACCCCTTTCCCCCTGAGAAGTGTCAGTTCACTCCCTCTCTATGCCCCTGATTCTATTACATTCACAAATTTATTCTGTTCATCAGATTTTTTATTCACTTGATTTTTATACTCACTTGTTGATAGCTATGTATTTGTCGTTCCTAATTTTTATCTTTACCTTTTTCTTCTTCTTCCACTTCTTAAAGAGTAACTTTCAGCATTTCATATAATACTGATTTGGTGTTGATGAACTCCTTTAACTTTTTCTTATCTGTGAAGCTCTT
>PVJN01019823.1:0-36835 GCA_004026805.1 Lasiurus borealis
GCTAATTCTGGGAGTAATTATAGCATCTAATTCCTGGGCATGTTTCAGTAAGTAGGTCAGACTCACAATGTTTGGATAGTGTCGGTTAGGAGGAGGAGCTGGTCCTGAAGAGGTTGCTAAAAGTGGAAGGAAGGAGACAGAGCCAAAGGTATAATGAATGATGAATTATGCAACAACCAGGCCATCCCTTCCTCTTTCACTGGGGGTTAAGAGATTAAAATATTAATCTAGAACTCCCCATTTTCTCAGATGGAAAGTAGCGAGGAAAAAAACTTGTGCTGTTTTCTATGGAGGAAAGTTGGCTTCTGAACTCCCGACTGTCACTTCTCCATTCACCCAGCAGTGGTTCTCAACCTTTTTAATGCCGCGACCCTTTAATACAGTTCCTCATGTTGTGGTGATTCCCAACCATAAAATTATTTTCGTTTTTACTTCATATCTGTAATTTTGCTACTGTTATGAATCGTAATGTAGATATCTGTGTTTTCTGATGGTCTTAGGCGACCCTGCTAGCAGTTCTCAACCTGTGGGTCATGACAGCATGCTAGCACGGTCTCCAAAGACCATCGGAAAACACAGATACTTACATTACGATTCATAACAGTAGAAAAATTATAGTTATGAAATAGCAACAAAAATAATTTTATGGTTGTGGGCCACCACAACATGAGGCACTGTGTTAAAGGGTCGTGGCATTAAAAAGGTTGACAACCACTGACTAAAGTGATCTCACTGAGCCAAGACTGTCAGAGTGAAAGGGAAGACATTTGTCATTGGCATCTAGACTTGACTTTCCTTAGATCTTCACGGACCAGAATGGAGATGACAGACAGAGCTACAGAGGGTCTGTACTTTCTGTATAAAGAAAGGACAGAGACATCACTTCCTTACTGTGCTGAGGCTTCCATTCAATTGTAGCTACAAAATACATCACACCAGAGATTTTTTAAAGTCACATATTTTGTTTATGTAAATATCAGCATATTTATAAGGGCATGTGTGAATGATGTTTACATTGATATACGTATATGTTCATGTGTGAATGTGTGTGTGTGTATATTTTTTAGAGATGGGCATGAGAAAAAGAAGAAACATCTTATTAGAAATTTGACGTAGAAATTTTTGTTTCTATTTACAAGCAATAAAAGGCTCATATAAAAATTGGTTCATAAAGTGAATGGTCCTTCAACTTAAAGACAGCAGTTTACTATTTACCTCCCCTAAAATTTAGATGAGAAAGATTTAATTTTTAATGTTGTAAAATGTCATGTTGCTTGACCTCATCATATACTTTAAACAAAATTATATTGATAGGGGAAACTCAATAAATAAGGTTGCGTGTAAAAAAAAAGTCTCAATCCTGACTGAATAGTTGTTAAATTCTGAATCATCTCTCTTTTCTTTGGGTCTCTCTCCCTTTCACTGACCCACCTTTACGTAATCCCAAGTACCACACTGGACAGACCGGGAAAGGAAGAAGTCGCTGTTGGTTTGCATGACTTCCCGAGATGATCTGAAGCTCGGGGCAGTGCATGGAGTATGGATCCAATAAAGAAATGAAACATGTTGTTCCAGCTCTTGCGTGAAGGTGCCTAGTCACTCAGGCAGAGGTGGACCAGGAGTAATTAGGGTACAGAATCCAAGTTAAAACTGACTTCTCTATCAGTCACTACCTAATTTAGAAGTCCAACGAGCAGAATACCAGCAAAGGAAAGAACAAACAAGAGTAACTGCTATCTCTTCTGGCAAACTACTGGGAGCCCACAAGATTTATTATGACCAATTAAGGGTGTGGTAGCCCGGGAGAACAGAACCGCAGTCTTTGCTATGTACAGATGAAATGGAACATTACAAAAACACCCCATTTTTAGAACTTTTCTCTTCCCCCAGCAAAACAACTTCTGCCTGCATTTCAGCATGTGCCTGTACATAGGAAAGCCTTCAATTCTCTCTAACTCAGAATTAAAAATAAAAAAAGAGAGAGAGAGAGAGCTGGGAGCTTGTTATGTAATAAAGTAGGAAATAATTATGATAACACTTAAAAATAAAAACATTAATAAAAGTTTGGTTCCCAGAGAGAGAAATGTTATTACCCCCCGTTGAGAACTTACAAAATAAGTTTTATGGAAGTGGTTGAGAAGTCCAAAGAGATCTTTTTAAAAAAAAAAAAATTTGTTTTCCACCAGGGAACAGATGCTCGATGCAGGAGCTGCCCCCTGGCCAAAGAGATCTTAAAAGAGTTGTCAGACAGCTCTAGCTAGTTAGGCTCAGTGAATAGAGCATTAGTTTGAGGACCATAGGGTCCAGGTTTGATTCTGGTCAAGGGCACATGCCCAGGTTATTGGGCTCAGCTCCCAGTAGGGGGCATGCAAGAGGCAGCCAATCAATGATTTTCTCTCATCATTGATCTCTCTTTCTCTCTTTCTCTCTCCTCTCTCTCTCTCTCTCAAATTAATAAAAACATATTTTTTTAAAAAAAGAGTTGTCAGACATTTCAACAATGTTCCCTAGAGAATCTTCTTGCTGTATAGAATCTTTAAAAACTACTCATTCCATCTCATTCCTCACCTTAAATCTGCCTAAAATAATCTAAGATAGCTAAATCAGATTATTTTTTAGAATCACTCTCTCATGTCCTAAAGGTTTAGCCTGTTCCTCCATGTTAGGAAACATGTGACTTTCTTCTCCCACTTCTAAAACCAAGAAGGTACCACCAACCCTCCTATGAAGTCCAGCTTTGTCCCGTGTCCAGTTTTCCTCAAGTGGTTCATAGGCCGGTCAGCCAAAGGGCTCTGCTGTTTTTAAACAGCCACTCCTAGCACTGGGCACTGGCTGGCTAACAAGTGACAAGTAGGAAGCAACAGAGAGAAAAGCCTTTATCCCTGAAAAAAAATAAAAATCTACAGCAGAGTGGGCTGATTGTCTTGCAGAGATTGGCAAGTGGACAGAGAAAATTAAATTTAAAAACCCATGTGCATCTAAAGAATAAACCTCTTTATCATCTTAATAAAATAAGAGAAATACTTATAAGAACATTCAATAATGTACCAGAAACCACATGAAGCATTTTGTCAACATCTAATCAAATCTTTAAAACCACCCTAAGGAAAATGAAACTTTGAGCATGATAATAATCAGAAGCATTTGAGCTGAATACATCTAGCTTCAACTCCTATCTAACCAGTTCCAAGTTGTGAGTTGTTTAACTTTAGAGGCGTTACTTTATTTCTCAATTTTAACTCATTCACCCCTCAGAGATGGAATCCAGCCCTTCAATAGGGCAATCATATCAGAATTTATTCTACCTTCTAAATCCATCTTAAAGATGTCCACTTTTCTCAATCTGCACAGCCACAACCCAAGTTGAAAGGGCAGATCCAAAATTTGTGGTACCTGCAACTCGTTCAAATCCGGAGGACACATTTAATGAGAAGGCATACAAAGCTCTGAATGCAAGATTAGGCACATTTTTTTTTAAATGAATAGATATTTAGACTGAGAAAAGAAATCACACAAATAAAAAGTTGTTTGAATCTAAAAATATACTACAAAGCTTATAAACAAAATGATATACTACTTTTATTAATATGTTCACACACCTCTATAATTCTTCCTGCATGCTTTGGCAGCATATTCTTTGATCACCTCTGCATATAGCAACAATTTTATAAAAAAAAGTTTTTGGTAAAGATAATAAAGAATACAACCTTTGCTCTAACAAGTTGAAGATAGTTCATTGACAGCTTAAAGTTTTTATTTCAGCATCACCACACGTTACTGGAGTGTTATGTAAATGCTTAAGATGTGTTTTGTTTTGTTTTTAATTTGGGAAGGCCATTTTCTAGTTTCTTTGGTAAATGAGCTAGATTTCAGACCCCTTCAAGTTTTCTACATAGTGATTAACCGTAAATACTCTTTGAACTACCAAAACTCGTTAAGCAATTTGTTGTTGACATTCTCATTGAGGATGGTGCAGTGTAAGTTTTATGTTATATTAATCTTGTCAAAACCCAAAATTTAAATTTGTTCCCAATATGTTCCTATAATCCACTTCTGTTCATTAAATGGGTTATCAAATAATCAGCAAACCATCAATTACTTCTACTCAGAATTTGTCTCTTCCTCCTGATGAATCAATGAAATTTGGGGGATGGGGGTTTATGCAATATGCTTCTGGATGCCAGAATAATTTCTAGTGATATCAGTGTAATCTTTACCACTTTCCATATCTCAGTTTTTAATATTGATATCTTTGGTTCTTCAATAAATACAAAGATTATCAAAGAAGTTTGTTTCATTTATTTAATGGAAGTACCAAAACACCTTTCCAAAGTTTAGTTAGAATAACACATGACCAACTCAACTCCCCTTTGACAGGATTCTAAAAATGCCCACAGTCATTCTAACATCACCCTGCCCAGTGGAAATACGGTGAATGAGCATAATGTTAGAATGGAAGAAAACAGCTGTCTTAACAGTTGCCTGCTAAAATATCTTATTCTTGCAAATATCACAAAAATATATGAATACATTGCTCAGGCTCTGCCCCGGCTTACAAAGGGGCGCATGCGGGCAAGGGGCCCTGGAACTTGAGCTTCGTTGGCTTCAAGGGGAATCTACTCCAGGCCACTATCACCTCTCAGCTAGGCTGCTAAAGCTTCCTGACTTGCCTCTGCACTTTGATCCTTATCCTTCTGCAATCCATTCCCATGTGCCAGCCTGGGAGACTTTCAAAATGCAAATTAATTCATGTCCCTGTCTTACTTAACACCTTCTTATGGCTTCCCATTACATATATAATAGAGGCCAAATTCCTTATCATCAAGACGCTGTCTAGGTCACAGACTCAACCCGTACCACCACCGCCCAATTGCTCACATACTGACCTTGTTCCCACAATTAAGTGTCCCATGACCCTGGGAAAAATGATGCCAGTGTTTCATAAACTACAAAGCACTATATCCATGTTAACTCTTACTATTATTAGAGTCATGAGCAGGATGTGTTGAGGAGGAAAGGCTGTACATTCTGACTTTTGTCAAGTTCATTCCTATCCTTCTCTTACTCCTGTAAATACCGTTCTGAACCCCCACAAAGGGAACTGCTGCAAACACATGTCCAGGACTTATAGCTATATAGCAAGTATGTTTATAGGATATACATGTATACATACAATATGTGTAAGCAAATGGCAAGGTATTTAGCTACAGTAGCTTGCTTACATGGCCTATATTTTATCAAATGACAGTCTACACTTAGAAATCCAGCTAGCAATTAAAATAACAATGTATGGCACAGTGTTGCTTGAATTAAAACAGCAATGAAAAGTTTTAAGATTTTAGTCAATGGTTTCTAACAATCCTCCTTGATCAGAAAGAGTCGATGTTGTTCAACGTCATCTAGCAGTAATGTGGCTGCTCTTGCAGGTCAGAGATGAAAAGAGCGGAGAAGAAAGGGCTGATTCAGGTCACGTGGAATCAGTGGAGCAGCCAAAAAGCTCTTGTTATTCCCAGTCTTTAGAGAGCTTGTTCCCTCAACATACTGGACTTATTTCCTGGATACAGCAACATCAAGCATTTTTCAGCAACATAAAACATCTCAAAGACACACATGAAAATTTGGTGTCCAGATGAATATAAAGAGAATTGATAAAAAGAAGAGGAGAAACATTGCAGAAAACCACCCAATGGGAGGTTGTTATAACGGTTCCATTGTCTGCCTAAAGAGGAAGGTGATGGGTTCACAGGACAATGAACATGAACTCTGAAAACATCTGTAACGACTCTCATTTCATATATCATACATGACAGGCTTATCATCTTTCAAATGTGATCTCTCCAGCATTAAACCACTTGCATTGTCTGATAATTATTCCTTTGGGTGATTCACTATTTTTATAGCACTGGGTTTATATAACTTCCAGTTTCTCTCTCAATTTGAAGGTTAATCTTACCTTTATGTTCAAGGATTTCAATAATCTTGTCCAATTTTAGGTGTTGCCTGACTCAAATTCCCCCAAGTAAATTTTATGTGTAGATCAAGTAAGTTTATTATGGCCCCTTTTATAGGTCATGATTATTCTGCCTATTTTCTAATGTTAAAATATTCATTGAAATAGAATCCACCATTTCTCTATTAATCCAAAATTTACTCAACTTATAAAATGACCCCAAATTCTCTTCCTCCATAGTCTGTCCCCAAACTGCTCTATAATGCCATTGCCTAGAAATGCCTATAGCTTGCTCTCTCCCGTTTTTCTCAGTGGTTAGAACATTGGCCTGGGCACCGAAGGGTTGGGGGTTGGTTCCAGGTCAAGGGCACATATCTGGGTTAAGGATTTGATCCCTGGAAGAAGGCAGAAGGTATGACTTTGTGCTGTAATGTATACATTTCTCATGTGCTTCCTTCAGACTTTTTAATCCCACAATATTGTAAACTCCACAAGAATGGAGACTTTAAAAATTCTCCATAGTATCTATTCTTCAACTAAACATATACTAGGCATGTGTCAGATATTCATTTATATTATTAATAAAGTTACCCTCCATCTTCACATTTTTATTTTCTAATATGAGACATCATTTTATTCCATGGGGGGTATCTGCAGTCAGATTGCAAGGTTAGGAATCACAGCTCCATCATTTACTGACTTTGTCACCTTAGACAAATTACTTTTCTGGGCCTCAGTTTTCTCACCTACAAAGTGAATTACCATAAGAAGAGTTATGCCACAAGTTCAATGTCAGGTTTACATAATAGTGCTTAGTTTAGTACCTGACACATTGTGACAACACATTGTTTTCAATTAAAAAAATGTCTGTTGTTATTAGTATTGTTATTAGAATTAGAATGTCCCTCATTCTAAGCATATATCATCCATGCTCATATGTACTCCACAATCGAGTGGAGTATTATGTATTATATTTACACAATATTTATTTTAAAATGTATATATTTCATTGCTTTATTCTTATCAACATTACTTCCTATATCCCATATATCCTTCTAGTATCATGTTTCTTCTTCTTGCAGGACATATTTAAGACACAATAGTGCACAACAGAGAGCATGATGGATACCTAAGACCCTATCAAGGGATCCTTGATATACCACATAAACATAGGCAGCAAAAGCCAGGCATTTCTTGTAGCAACATTTTTTCTGATATATTTCCTTGAACAAGGGAAACAAACAAACAAAATAGACAAATGGGACTACATCCAACTAAAAAGTTTTGCACAGCAAAGGAAACTTCAACAAAATGTAAAAATAACCTCTGAATGGGAGAACATATTCACCAATGATATGGTCTCCTGAAAAGGGGTTAATATCCAAAATTTATAAAGAACTTACAAAACTCAACATCAAAAAAATATATGTACAAAACTGTCAAAAGACCTGAGTAAACACTTCTCCAAAGAGGGCATACAGATGGCCAATAGACATGCACTAATCGTAAGAGAAAAGCAAAATTAAAACCACAATGAGATATCACCTCACACCTGCCAGAATGGCTATCATCAATAAATAACAAAAAACAGTGGTGAGAATATGGAGAAAAGGAAATGCTTATTGGTGTGCACTGTTGGTAGGAATGCAGATTGGTGCAGCCATTGTGGAAAGCAGTATGGCGTTACTAGAAAAAATTAAAAATGTGACTGCCTTATAACCTAGTGATTTGACTTCTAGGAATATATCTGAAGAAACCTTGAAACACTGATTCAAAAGAATATATGCACCCCTATATTCATTGCAGTATAATTTACAACAGCCAAGATTTTGAAGCAGTCCAAGTGACCATTATTAGATGAGTGGATAAAAAAGCGGTGGTACATTTACACAATGGAATACTACGCAGCTGTAAAAAAAAAGATGGAAGTCTTACCTTTTGCAACAGCATAGATAGACCTGGAGAATATTATGCTAAGGAAAACAAACCAGTCAGAGAATGATAAGAAGCAAATGATTTCACTTATATGTGGAATCTAATGAACAAAATAAACTAACAAAATAGAAACAGACTTATAGATACAAAAAAACAGACTGACAACTGTCAGAAGGGAGGGGTATGGGAGTGCTGGGTGAAAAAGGTGAATGGATTAAGTAAAACAAAAAAACCTCGTAGGCATAGACAACAGTATAGTGACTGCCAGAGGGAAAGGGTCAAGAAGATAAAGGGGGATGGGGAAAGGGAATGATGATGGAAAAAGACCTGACTTGAGGTGGTGAACACACAATACAATATATAAATAATGTATTATAGAATTGTACATTTAAAATTTACATAAGTTTATTAACCAATGTCACCCCAAGAAATTCAATTAAAAATAAATTAACAAAATTTCTTTAAAAACAGTGGTTTTGGTGGATTTGGGTAATAGTGATTAAACCCACATACAATCTTAGCACCAGGTGTTCTAATTTTACACTGACAGTGGAGGAAATGAACACTGGTTAAATAACTTGCCTGAAGGCATGCAGACTGTAAATGACGGAGCTAAGTGGTAAGCATGGAAAGCCTCGTTTTAAGGCTGTCTGCATAATTATCAACAATAATGCCCTATTACATTAGAGCAAATAAACAGTGAAAGGGATAAAAGGAACCTCATCCTCTCTGTGCAGATAATGGTGCCAACTAAAGGTTTTAAATACTTTAGATATCATGAGAAAGGAATTTTAAATGTTTCTTACACTATCCGATGCTCTCTGCTACTCTAATATCTACATTAGAAATAAAAGGCTCTTGTCAGCAGGTGTGGCTCAATGGTTGAGTGTGGACCTATGAACCAGGAGGTCACAGTTCAATTCCCTGTCAGGGCATGTGTCCAGGGTTGCTGGCTTGATCCCCAGTGGGGGACAAGCAGGAGGCAGTTAATCAATGGTTTTCTCTCTGTTTCTATCTCTCCCTCTCCCTTCCTATCTGAAATTAAAAATGTGTGTGTGTATACACACACACACACACACACACACACACACACACACACACAAGCTCTTTGATAACACAGATATAATTTAGGACAAGAAATTCCCATGACATGATCCTTGATAAATTCATGATAGTGGCCAAAACTTAGGCAGATGCCATAAAGCTCAGGTCAATCCTGCTATTACCTGCTTTAGCACTTGAAGAATTCTCATGCACTCAGCCAAGAATTGTGTGGTACACAGCAATCCCTACTGGATGGTTTTTCTTGGGCACATATTTCAAATTACCTGTCATCTGGAACTTAAGGTTAAAATGGCACCAGATCTGCAAATAACACACTTCTTAAGGTATGTGTTTGTGACTTCTCGGTTACAATTATGCCCATCCCATCAGACTATGAAGTCCCTGAGAACCAGTCTACGGCATATTCTTATCTGTACCCACTGCCTGGAAATACGCTCGACAGTAGTGGGCTCTCAATAATTTGACATGGAGTGAATAATAGGGTGGATATATCATATTCAATCTAAAACCAGAAGATAGTCTGCATAAAATCAGAATTCTGGGTGTTCATATCCTAAGCATCCCATGGAGACATCAACTACTTTGGCTTCGTAAGTAAGAAAGGGCAAGGTGAGATACAAACACACACTGGAAATTTGATTTGGTTTAACCAAGTAAAATGAACCCCCAGCTGAAAAGAAAAGGGATACTGTTGCAGAGACAAAATAAGCCCCCCTCCCCTAATAAATTTTTCTCCATTTCAGAAGTATTTCCATTTCCAATTTATATTTAATTTGAGAAATTTAAAACAAGCATCGTTTTTTATTTGAAAATATATAGAGAGATATATTCATCTTGTTTTAATTTTTTTTTTGAAGAGCTTGGTGTCAACACAGCACACACACAAATAAAAAATTAAAAAGTGGAAAAATGCACACACATCTCTGGATTCCCAGGACAACAAAAGGCAGCCACGTGTTTCTCTGATGTTTCACATTATGTCTCCCGGGCCATATGTGATGTGGTTCCCACAGTTGCAGCACCTCTATTTAGTTATTTATAAGGCGTTTTCCTATCTGTAGTATACATATTTATATCTCCTCACACTCACTTATATCATGTATTCATAAATGCTGTGGATAACAAATTGGCAAGCATTTTGTTTTTCTCATGCATATAAGACACACATTGTGGTAGCCCCTTTGGGTAGAAGTTTCACAATGACACGTCCTCAAAGATATAAACCAAAAAATGTATACATAGTTTGTTCTTTAAACTATGAATACATAGTTTAATCTTTATATTACTTGAAGACATACAATTTTATTCAGTCACAAAAATATTCCGGACCTTGATAAAAACAGCTAATAAAAACTGGTTTACAAATGAAAGCATCTCTAAAAGTACTTTGTTACTTCCTGCCTCCTAAAACCGATTCCAGTGAACATCAGAAAATCTTTTGTTGATAACTTCAGGATGAAGATTGCTTATTCCCCAGTTTTATAGGAAACCTGTGAACAAATTTACTCTTTCAATAAATGCCTATGGATTACCCATTGTGTTCAATGGACAAAGTTAGACTCTGTGCTGTAACCATATAAAAAAATGATTCCTGTCACAACTGTCTCACAATTGGGCAGGATAATTCCCTGGTTATTTGTAATATGAATGCAGAAAATCACATATTGAAGAAAAAGTGATTAAAGGAGTTGTTATTTCCCCATTTCACTTGATCCTTAAAATATTTTATTTTTATTCCAGCAGGTAGAAAAGAGGGCTAAGATATTCCAGGCAGGGGAATTTGAAGGGATGATAAGAGGAAGAGAGAGCAAGGAGAAAGATAGTAACAAGCAATCTGAATAATGATTAATATCATGAATTTGGAATCAGACCAAACTGATTTTCAGTCCCACTAATTAACTTCATAAGGTTTTACCTTTTCTGAGCCTTTTTATTCATCTGTAATTGTGGTGAGAATTCAATGAGGTAGTAAATATGGAATATATCACAAAGGTCCCAAACCATCCTATCTAATAAAAGAGTAATATGCAAATTGACCATACCTCTGCTACACTCACAAGCCACGCCCACCAGTCAATCAGGAGCAAATATGCAAACAAACCCAACCAAGATGGCTGCAGCCAAGGAGAGCAGGAGGGAGGCTTGGGTTTCCCTGGCAGTGGAGGAAGCCAAGCTTTCTGCCTGCCCTGACAGCCTAGTCTCTCTCAAGGCTACAAAGTTTCAATTACAGAAGATAAATAAACCCCAACAGAAATGGCTGCTGCCATAGAGCAAGCAGGAGGCTTGGTTCCGCTCCAGGCTACAAAGTTTCAATTGTAGAAGATAAATAAATCCCAGATACCATGGCCTCCACTTGGGTCATCAGGGGGCATGGCCAGCCTTCAAACCACCACAGACCCCTTGCCCAGGCCACCTGATGCCCCAAGGGAACCCACACCCTAATCTGGGACACCCTTCAGGGCAAACCAGCTGGTCCCCACCCATGCTCCATGCCTCTATCCTGTCTAATAAAAAAGTAATATGCAGATTGACCATCACTCCAAGACACAAGATGGCTGCTCCACGTGGTCAAAGATCCTTCCCCCATGTGAACACAAGATGGCCGCCACAGATGGCCAGCAGGGGAGGGCAGTTGGGAGAAACCAGGCCTTTAAGGAAGGGCAATTGTGGACAATCGAGCCTGCACAGAAGGGCAGTTAGGGGTTACCAGGCCAGCAGAGAAGGAAAGTTGGGAGAGACCAGGCCTACATGGAAGGACTGTTGAGAGGACCCAGTCCTGAGGGGAGAGCAATTGGGAGGCCCTGGTTTGCAAGGGAGGGCAGTTAGGGGTGACCAAGCCTGCAGGGGAGGACAGTTAGGGGCAAACAGGCTGGCAAGGGAGTAGTTAGGCATCAATAAGGCTGGCAGGGGAGTGGTTAGGGGGTGATCAGGCTGGCAGGCAGAAACTGGTAGGGGCAATCAGGAAGGCAGGCAGGCAAGCAGTTGGGAAACAGCAGTCCTGGACTGTGAGAGAGATCCCAGATTGGAGAGGGTGCAGGCTGGGCTGAGGGACATCCCTATCTCTGTGCACGAATTTCATGCACTGGGCCTCTAGTAATAAATAAGACCAGAAGCTATTATCATTGGTTTATTATTCATGCTGTTATTATGAGGAATGGCCCATAGGAGTATCTCAAGGATAGGTTTCTATGGGCAACATCCCAAAGGGCATGCTTCTCCACACAGCACATGCCTTTTCTTACCCTTGCCCACTCTTTGCCATTACCATGGATCCCACTAGCAATCTCATTATTCTAAACACTGCTGTGTTTTTTTTTATCTTTATCATATATTTTCCTAACTTGCATTTTGTCAGAGCTCTATTTTCTAAGATACAGGGGTGAAACTACCAAAAAAAGGAAAAAAAACAAAACACTTAATCTATGTTCAATTCAAAATTAATTTCAGTTGAATTAGTATCCCTATACTTACAGAATATTTCTTTGCATTTTAAAGGTCCTCTTACTAAAAACATGTCTTAGACACAGAATTCACTGAAATTTTGAGAATTTCAGATACAATGGCAGGCCAGAGGGAGAAATTTCCACATGGACATTTCTAGACCTTCTAATGAATTACGAGTAGGTGGCGTTTTCTACCAACATGCAGAGCCATCTCCACAGACAGCATGAGAGCTGGGACCCAGCTTTGCATTCCATGCATTTCCAGTTCTGTGGGTGGAAGATTTCATGACACCATCCAGTTTATTCTTAGCATGTGTGTGTCATGAGTTATTCAGCACGATGAGACATCTATTTGAATAAAAAGGTTAAGATTATTTTTAAGACCACGGTTACCAAAACTGCAAATATTATTTAGGAAGACAGAGCAGCTGAAGCCATGAATACTCACAAGACACCGGCAATAAATTCTAGAAATTTCTATGAGTGCTGGGAGAAACCAAACGTGTTCCTCTAATCTGGGAAAATCCGAAGCTCCCTGAGCCCAGAGGTCTTGGAAGGCCCCACTTGTTGCCAACTCATCCTTTGCAGAACCAGTGGGTGTCCTATCTGCCAATCTCCAAACAACCTACAAGTTTTCTGGGATCAGATAAATGAAGTTACAAGTACCCATGCATAAGAACTTATTAATATGATTATGGGTCTTGCTTTAGATGGAGGAAAGGATGCAATGGAATGGAGAAGTAAAATAATTCAGCTGCATATTACTTAATTTAGGAGCCCCCGACCCCACAACTTCTCCCAAGTGAGAATGGGCAACCAGAGACTGTGGCTGATTAATACCGTGTAGGGTGTGGCTGTCTGTCTGTAGGTGCTTTGATAAAAATATGTTCGTGCTAAAGACACTATTCATTATAACCAACATCAGGGTGTGGTGTTTCGATGTTTCCATGTTTAGCAATTATAAGCTGAAACTATTAAGTGCTTTGAAAGCAAGCCAGAAAGCAGGCAAGCTGAAAAGAAGGCTAGGCTACACCGCTCTGTAGGGACACCCTTTTCTCTGATCTTGAGTTATAGCAAAAATACGTATCTTCAATCCCTCTTCCCCTTGGCATATTATCATCTTAACATGTGAACCCTAAGCAAAATTAAATACTTAGCACCTCTGCTTCCAATAGAAAAGATCAGTATTGAGATAAAAGAAGCAAACTGTTAACACAAGTAAAACTAAATCTGTCCAGGAACCTTTATTTTAGAAAGGTTGGTATTCAAATTTTGATTCCCCGTGTTGAAACAGATGGGCTTAGCAGAACTAATTCTTACTGGGTGTCGCTTAAAAATTCACTATTATGTGACGGATTTACATTTCTCGAGTGCCAGTAAAATGGCTTTACTCTTCTTTTCCCACGTGCCTTTGAACAATTCAACCACTCTTGTGGTCTCAACTATCACCCCAGGGTGAATTACATCTATAGCCACATTTCCTCTGCCACTCGCTTCAGTTTAACAACATTTTTGCCTACTGGTTCTGCCAGCTGTGTCTCACATTAACCTCAAACTCAGGCTAGTAGAAATGATTCATCCCCTTGTCCAATAATTCAGCAAAATGTCTGGCCTTCTAATTGCTCTCAATGACATCTCCATTTCTGTAGTCATAGAGACTCAGAATTGCAAAGTCACCTTTTCTCTCCCATTTCCCCTTTACTTTCTCTTTCTGTCCAGCAGGATTTCTTTGACATCTTTGCATTGTTGGCATTTTTTGCTCCTGGGAGAGGGAGGTTAGAGTCACTCTGTGCATTTTACAATGTTTGGCAGGATCCCTGGCCTCTCCCTAGTAGTTACCGGTAGCAGTGCCCATCCCCAATTGAAACAACGAAAAATGTTTTCAGACATTGTTAAATTCTCTGGGGGATGGAAGAGGCAAAATCACCCTCTCTCCCCAATTAGCTGTTCTTTCAGCCAACTAGTTCTATCTAGGTATTCTTCTCTTTTAAGTTCCTTCCATCAGTCCTTTCTATCTCATTCCTGTATCAAGCCCTCCTGGGGATAATCAGAGTGTATGCTGTATTTTAGAGTAATTTTTTGAGATGCACTGGACAGTGTAACAAGATCTGTCAACCAATAAAGGGGAGAGAAAAAATTTTAAAAAGCAATCTAGAATCATTTCTTGTGACTCCATAAATGGTTGGGGTCTGACGACTTCAATGTTGATTTCATTTCTAACACTCTAAAGCCATGATTTAGAATAAGGAGGACTAGATAAAAATCCATCATTTAGCTATTTAGATAATCTTAAAATGTGGTGTTCTGAACAAGGATATTGGGTTACAGCAAAGAATGTAAGTATGTACTGTGGATAGAACATGGGGTAGACCGGATGTGAATCCCAACGTTGATAACATGATGTTAGGAGATAAGAAAATCTAACTCTGCAAACTTGATCTAAGGACTAGAATAACTAATTGTTGTTATTTCTATATTACACCTGTTAGCAGAATGGAGTTCAGATTATTATAAATGTGAAACACTGAGTACATAGCAGGGGCTTAATAAATGTAAAGTAATAATAGCATGAATATTTCATATAGATGCTCTTATAACTTTAAGATGAAATTAGAGGTGACACCAGGAAGGTTCCATGAAGAATCCCACTGATATAAAAACAATAAGGAAGTATTTAACATTTTCTGGGAAAAATGAAGGGTAAGAATGGACCTGGAGTCAATGACAGACCCTCCATAAAGCACTATAAAGTAATGGTAATAATCAAATGACTTCAAAATCGATCAAAAGTTTACTAGCATCCCATAGATATTAACTGATAATGTATTAATTCTATATTTTGAAAGCAAGATTAAAATAATTACACTACGTCTTTGAGAATCAGCCTGAATCACCTTTCTACATATAACAAAGACCCACAAGAAAGGTTTCTTGAGAGAGACAGAAAACACTAAGGGGAGTGTCTTGTCATAGAAACCAAAGGAAGAAATGCTTCAAATGGAACAAATGATCAAAGGATTAAGTGGTGCGGAATGATAAAAACAAAAGTGAAGAATTAAAACTGCTCAGCTGGATTGAGAGTCCGGGAAGTCACTAGACCGAGCAAATGCAAGTGTTGGTTGATAAGGGCAATTTTGGTGGGGAGGGTCATGGTGGACAGACTTCCCTGCACTGAGGAGAATGGAGAGTGACGCAGAGATGATAGGTATACACGACACACAGATGAGTTTGGCAGTGACAGGGAAAAGGCAATATGAAATTGAGGTAGGTTTCCCTAAAAGTTGAGAAAGATCTGGTCACATTTAAATACTAAAGGAAAAAGCTTCTTGAGATTACAAAAAAAAAAGAGGAGACATGCGATAGAACACACTTCCTGAAGAGGTAAAAGGGAACGTGATCTAGACAAAGGTGTGGGGATTAGCTAGATGACAGAATGAAGAAGATACATTCATCTTTCATGGCAGCCAGGGGGAAGAAGGGGAGGGTGGATCCCCGGGCACTGAGTCAGTAAAAGGAGCTTAAAGGAGTTCCCACCGGATGACTTCCATTTTACTCATGAGAAAGTTGCTCTCTCACCCACTCCTCTGATTTCCTTATAAATTAGATAGCATTTTTTTTTCTTTTACCCATTTGTCATTTGGAAAAATAGCATGAACCCACCTATCACACACACACACACACACACACAGACACGCACACAAAGATGAATATGCACACAAAACACTTTATAACCTGAGCTCTGACTCATCTGTGCTTTCTCCAATTGGTAATATTTACATTTAAGTTACAAATCAATTCAGGATGCACTCAATTAACGTTAATTTTGGAGTTGAAGTGATACAGTGACTATTTCATGCAAATATTTGGGTTTTTTTTCTCATCACAATGCACAGTGTATTGGAAAATCAACTGCTGAGAAATGGCCATTACTGTACGTTTTGAGCGCAAAACAAAAGTGGTTGATCCTGTACCTTGGCGAGGCTGCTTTCCTTGCCTTTGTGACTGCCCAGGTGTTTCCCAGGCCTGCGGCAGGCTGGGGAGGTAGAGGAGCCTGCCAGACCAGTTGCAAAGTGCAGAACATGCCTCAGGGCCTCCATTCACAATCCAATTTACCTTCAGTGACGGTGCCCAGTCTTAACACCGCAAGGCTGACCTTTCGACACAGGTAAGTTCAGCAACAATCACTTGGCCGCGGCCATCGATTCTGCCTGGTGCCAGAAATTCTGCAGTCTCTTGGGCGGCGGCCACTTGGCAGGAGTTTTCAGGAGCTCTGTTCTGGCACAAAATAAGGGTGTCTGCGTGAGTGTGTGTGTGTGTGTGTGTGTGTGTGTGTGTGTGTGTCTCCATAGTTAACACGTGATGCTTGCTGAAAGGGGTGGTGAGAACTGATATAGAGGGAACAAACAGAAAAAGCACCTCTTCTCTCCTTCCAGCCATTGCCACAGCACCGTAGCTATGGCCTGACTTCTCTGAAGTTTTTAAAGACACGGGAAAGGGAGGATGGAGAGAAAGAAAAGGGAGAAAATGCAAAAACTGAGAAGCAAGGAAAGGCAGGAGCTGAAAGGCTGCGTTAAAATATCACTCTGGAATGTGCCTTTGGCTGGTATGTTATTTCATCTCCCTTGCCTCTAACTCCCTCCCCATTCAAACTTTTGAGACAGCGAAATGGATGCAAGGAAACCCGTTTTTGTTACAATTCTCAAACTTTGCATTCCTGTAATAAAATCCCCTATATCAATGAAAGAGCAAGGCTCTTGTTAAAGTATTGTTTACTTAGGTCTACACAACGCAAAGATAATTCTTGGTTAATATTTCCAGTGGAACAGACAACTGGACAACGCAGGCTCAAAATATTCCTTTGACAAATGAACAAAAGTTCACTTCACATAGAAGGGAAGTTGAGGGTGACTAGGCCTGCAGAAAAGGGTAGTTGTGGCAGAGGAGGAAAGTTGGGGGTGACCAGGCCTGCAACAGAGGACAGTTAGGGACAAACAGGCAGGCAGGGGAGTAGTAAGGCATCAATAAGGCTGGCAGGGGAATGGTTAGGGGGTGATCAGGCTAGCAGGCAGAAGTGGTTAGGGGCAATCAGGAAGGTAGGCAGGCCAATAGTTGGGAGCCAGCAGTCCTGGATTGTGAGAGGGATGTCCGACTGCCCTTTTAGGCCCGATCCAGTAGGACCTAAATCCTACTACGGGTCCCAGATTGGAGAAGGTGCAGGCTGGGCTGAGGGACACCCCCCCACAACCATGCATAAATTTCGTGCAATGGGTCTCTAGTTAAATAATAAACCTGAGCTAAGAAAATGGAGACAAGTGTAGACTTGCAGTACAAAGATAGAAAAGTGGGAGTGGGTATAATACAATAGTCCACTCATATCAGGTCACAGCCTATCAAAGGGATCAAGTTATTACCCTTCAGAATACAACTTCTTCAATCAACACACTCTTTCACTTCAACAAACACTTGCTGCTATACACATACATTAGTACATCTGTATTATTATTATTCATTAGATGCAGACATATTTGTAGATAGGTGAAAATTTGAACCTCCAGACCCAGTCAACTGTAAACATCATAGAAAGCCTCAACAAGGTTTATTGTAACCATTTGTTTTCTTTACTCTGCCATGGTCAATTCAAGGATAGCTTGCTATTTTTTGGATACTGTTCCTCTTTCAAAGTTATCGAGGTGAAATATGAATGTTCTATTTGCAAGTGGCCATCACTTCAGCTCAATCGTTTACAACTTGTTAAATAGCCTTCTATCTTCAATTATTTGAATAGGCTCCTGCTGAGCCAAGATTCCTTGGGACAACTTCTGGCGGAGATCCAAGTCCTTAGTGTTGATATCCTGTCTTGCTACTCAGCATTCACCAAAATTCAAAGACAGTGCTGTGTGAACTGTTCAAGAAGCTCTATGTGAGTCAGGTAATGTGTCACTCATCTCTCCATTTGCCCTGTGGACGATTTTTTTTTTCCCACATCATGCCTCTACCATTTATCTCAAGTGCTTTTTTTTTTTTTTGCAATATCCCCATTTAAAGGCCACCCAGATCTCATTGATTTATAGTAAAGTTCAAATCTATAGTAAAGTTCAGGTATCTGTCCATATTGTCTGTCATCCCCTAAGAATGCTCTCTTCATGCTTATATATTTCCTTATCAGCAACTTTGTCAATAACTTTCAACTTGACTTTCTTTTATTTTCTTCCTTTTATAATTCTATAATTCCCTCTATCTGAATTTCTCTCTATGGAGTGGTGAGTAAAGTTATTGTATACAGTAAGATTTATTTTTATTTATAGATATTTTTGTTATGAAAATAAAACACATTACAGAAGATGGATATTGGAACACTCAACCCCTAGACACATACGTTTGTTTACTTGTCCAAATATTTTTGCTTGTTATAACTCTGCTTTGAATCTTTTTAAAACAAATATGCATATAAATAAACATATAAATAATCACAATAGTATATGCATAGTTTTCTATAATTTTTATACTTATCATTATGACATAAGCACTTTTTCATGCTGATAAATAGATTACAGAAGTATAACTTTAATAGCTATGTAATGTGCTATAATAGAAACTACTTTATTGCTGGACATTTAATTTATTTCTAATTACTTACTAATATAAATAATGCTCTTATGCATATATTGCTAGATATAACTTTTCCTCCCACATTCTGGACTATTTCTTAAGATTATATCACAGCAGTCGAATCAGTAGGTAGAAAACAAATATATCCAAACTTCCTTCCTAAAAGTGAACCATTTTGCTACTCTTAGGTATAGATAGTTTTGTTGTATCCTCACAAGCACAGATTGTATTAATTTCTAGTGATAGTTTAATATATTAATATTATACTCCATGGTTTTTAGCTAAATGTATCAACATGACATAATATTAAGCTTCTATGTTAATTTCTTCACTTCACAAATTCATATTCAGAATGTTTCCTTTAACTGAATAAAGTCATAATGGCACAGAAAAACGATAAGACCAAATAAAGTATTGCTACTTTATTAAAATTTAAAAATTTATAAAGATAAGGACTTGCTTATCATGTGTAGAGCAAGGATCTTGTTATTCTTATGTTCTCTTCTACCTGGCTATTACCAGTTGTAAAGCTCCATTAGGTCACCATTTCACATTTAAATAACCTGACTAATTAAAGCTTTATCTGTTAGAAATGACCGATGTGGTATGTTTAGTATAAAGACACTATAAAATCCAATACCCCTAAATCTGTCATAATGTTTTATTACATGAAGCACCTCAAGAGATGGACCGGATCTTTTAATTGTTCTTCTGGAATTTAAAGGTGATTAAATCACATAAATGTGATCTTTTAAATTGTGGTTATTCATTAACTGCACCAGTGGTCATTCACATGCTAACAAAATGGCCAGTAGTAGGAAGATCCAGCCCTCAATGGCCTTCATGGTGCATTTGTAATTTCATAGCAGTAACTGAATCAATGTACAAAAACCCATTTCCTATATCTCACTATGTATCTTCCCATTTTTACAAAGAAGGAAATGTGGCTTAGGGATTTAATAAAAGTATATTGGAGAGGCTACCTTAAAAGTGACTGAGATGCAATGCAAATTTATCATGTAACTAACAAATCTGTTGAATATTCTTGGGTTGTATTACAGATGTTTCAGTAAAGAAGTCGAAGTCCTATTTTGCTTGTAGTGTCAACAAATTTTTAAGACATGTTGATGATATTAACTGGCTCAGCAAAGCATACAGGGTTGTCTGAACTATGTGAAGTACAAATAATTGACAAAATTATGACTTATAGGTTAAAGGCTGCCTCAGGATGGAAAAAAAAAAGATGACCCAAAGAATACACAACCCCTATCTTGTGCAACAGAGACTAAAAAATCATTTCTCCAGAGGAAGATGGCAGCTGGCGAAGGTCAGAGGTAAGGGAGAGGAAGTTAGTGAGGGTAAGAAAGGAGAGTATGTGGATGTGTGGTGTGTGGGTGGGTGTGGTGTGGGTGTGTGTGTGTGTGTGTGTGTGTGTGTGTAAGGGGCAATTAAATCTCGCAGGAGCAGCAGCGGCTGGCAGACCAGGCTCTCTTAGACAAGGAGAGTCTACGACTACTGCAGGCACTCCCGGACTGTGGGACCCCAGCATGGAGCCCACACCATCTTGAAGGGGAGAACAGCCTTTTTTAGGAACTCATCAACACCACCAACCAGACAGGCCTTGGAACTGCCCTGTGACCCAGCAGCCACTTCAGCCAAAATCCTGCTGCCCCACCCACAGACCCACAGACCTTGGGCCTCCACCTTCAGAGGTGCACTGCTCGACATTATATTTAATATTATTATTGACAAGTACCATTTATTGTCGTATTTTTCCTTAATATTTGTGTTTCTTCTTGCCTTTTTCTTCTTTTTACAGCAGTCCCTTTAGCATTTCTTGCATTGCTGGTTTGATAGTGATAAACTCTCTTAGTCCTTTTTTGTCTGTGAGCTCCTGATTCCACCTCTAAAAAATTCAAAAGATAGAAACACTTCCAAGCTCCTTCTATGAAGCCAGCATCACCCTAATACCAAAACCAGATAAAGACAATACAATGAAAGAGAATTACAGGCCAGTATCCCTCAGAAACATTGATGCCAAAATCCTCGACAAAATTCTAGCAAATCGGATCCAATAATACATCAAAAAGATCATACACCATGACCAAGTAGGATTTATCCCAGGAATGCAAGGATGTTGCAATATCTGCAAATCAATAAACATAGTACATCACATAAACAAATTGAGAGATAAAAACCACATAGTCATATCAATTGATGCAAAAAAAGCATTTGACAAAATCCAACACCCATTTTTGACAAAAACTCTAAGCAAGGTGTGAATAGAAGGATCATACTTCAACATAATAAAAGCCATATATAAAAAACCCACAGCCAACATCATACTCAATGGACAAAAACTAAAACCATTTCCCCTAAGAACAAGAACAAGATAGGGATGGCCACTTTCACCACTCCTGTTCAACATAATACTGGAAGTACTAGCCATTGCAATTAGACAAGAAGAAATAAAAGGCATCTAAACTGGAAAAGATGAGGTAAAACTGTCCTTATTCACAGATGATATAATACCATACATAGGAAATCTTAAAGACTCCATCAAAAATTATTAGACTTAATAAATGAATATGGCAATAGAGCAGGATACAAAATTAATGCCAAAAATCTATGGTATTTCTATACACCAACAAGAACTTATAGAAAGAGAGATGAAGAAAACAATCCCATTTACCATCACCAAAAAAATTAAGATACCTTGGAATAAACTTAACTAGGAAGGTAAAAAAAACCTCTACTCAGAAAACTACAAGACATTGAAAAAAGTGATAGAGGAAGACATAAATAGATGGAAGAGCATACTGTGTTCATAGATGGGTAGAATCAACATCATTAAAATGTCATACTACCCAAAGTAATCTATAGATTCAATGCACTCCCCATTAAAATACAAACAGCATATTTCACAGAGCTACAAAGAACTTTCCAAAGATTCATCTGGAATTAAAAAAGAATAGCCACAGCAATTCTGAGAAAGAAGAACAAAGTAAGAGGGATTTCAATACCAGATTTCAAGCTGTATTACAAAGCCACTGTTCTCAAAATACCCTGGTATTGGCACAAGAACAGGCATATAGACCAATGGAATACAATAGAGAACCCAGATATCAACCCAAACCACTATTAATATTTGACAAAGGAGGCATGACATACAATAGAGTCAAGACAGTCTCTTCAATAAATGGTGTTGGGAAAATTAAACAGATACATGCAAAAAAAATGAAACTAGACCACCAACTTAACACCATACACAAAAATAAATTCAAAATGAATATAGGACTTAATCATAAGACTGGAAACCATAAAAATACTACAAGAATCCACAGACAGAGAAATCTCAGACATATACCAAAGCAATTTCTTCACTGATACTGCTCCTAGGGCAAGGGAAGCTAAAAAGAAAATTAAAAAAAAAATGGGACTACATCAAAATAAAAGCTTTTGCACAGAAAAAAATATATATATATAGCAACAAAACAAGAAAGCCCTCTGTATGAGAGAGCATATTTGCAAATGTTATCACTGATAACGGTTTAATCTCCAACATCTACAGGCAACTTACACAACTTAATAAAAGAAAAATAAATGATAAAAAAAAAAAGGGCAAAGGACCTAAATACAATCTTGAAAGAAGACAGAAGGAAGGTCAAGAGACATATGAAAACACGCTCGAAGTCACTAATTATTTGAGAGGTGCAAATCAAAATGACAATGCGATACCATCTCACACCTGTCAGAATGGCTATCATCAACAAATCAACAAACAAGTGTTAGTGAGGAACCAGATAAAAAGGAACCCTCATGAACTGCTGGTGGGAATGCAGACTGGTGCAGCCACTGTGGAGAACAGTATGGAGATTCCTCAAAAAACTAAAAGTGGAACTCCCATTTGACCCAGTAATCCCACTCCTAGAAATATATCCTAAGAAAGTAGAAACACCAATCAGAAAGGATATATGCACCCCTATGTTCATAGCAGCACCATTTACAATAGCTAAGATTTGGAAACAGCCTAGGTGCCCGTCAGCAGATGACAGGATCAGAAAACCATAGTATATCTACACAATGGAATTCTATGATACCATAAAAAAGAAGGAATTCTTACCATTTGCAGCAATCTGGATAGAACGGGAGAGCATTATGCTAAGTGAAATAAGCCAATCAGTGAAAGAAAAATACCACATGATCTCACTCATTTATGGATAATAAAGAACATTTTAAACTGATGAACAAAAAGATAGATACAGAGGCAATAAAGTATCAAACAGACTGTCAAATTATATCAGGAAGGTTAGAGAGAGGAGGGAGGGATAAGAGATCAACTGAAGGACTTGAATGCATGCATATAAGCATAACCAATGGATGCAAGACACTTGGAGGTGAGGGCATGCATGTATGGGAGTGAGGTGGGTGGGGGGAACAAGGGGAAGATATGTACACATGTAATACTTTAATAAAAAATGGTAAAAATCATTTATTTTCAGCTGTTCATAGATATTTTTCTTTTTGGTGGCTAACATCAAACTTCTTACTGCTACTTCATGACCAACAAATTTAGTCAAACTTTTTGTATATTTTTACTAGTTTGTCTATTGGGATCAAATTTTGAACTTTGGCAAAATAGCAAATCTACAAATGACAAACAAGGATAGATTTCTAATAAAAAGCTCTAGAACAGCTTTGAAATCTTATTATGGAATGAGTGCACATAGGCTTTACGGGTTCCTTTCCCACAAGGTGTAAGACACTATACTTTATAATCAGGGAGTCACTATATTCCTTGTGTTTAAATTATGGATATTCATAAGTGCTCCAGTGGTCACTCACATGATAACAAAAAACTATTTCCTATAGGAAGTGTGGCATTTTCTCCAGAGGATATCAACCTTTGTTATTTTATAGTTGAATTCCTAAGTATAGATGGAGATTCTCTTAAGATTATGGAGACAAAGGAAAGACTGTCACAAAACCACAGTGCCCTCTGTCCATTTATCATATATGATGATTTGCCTCTAGGTTTCATAGAAATAAAAAGGCTCTAGGAAACTTAAAAACCTACTAATTCCCTTGCTTCTAGGATAATCCTACTTAAATCATTCTAAAAAGATTTATCTTATTTTTCAAAGGAGTGAATTTCACACTGTATTTAGAATATGACTTTCATATAAGTAACAAAATGGACTTACAGAGGCCACTTTAGGGTTATGAAATCCTTGACACTTCTTAAAGTTGACTCATTTAAAGAAAATGATTTGAATGAATTCATGGACATTACCCTTTTGAAGTACCTACACAATTTCAATATATGAATGACAGCTAGAATCGTTTAAAATTCCTATAATTTCTAGAAAGAAATAAACATTTTGAACTCATTCATCTCTTACTTCAAGTTTTCAGTTTAGCCAATACATTGCTTGCAATCTCAGCCAAGCATGGCTCCTCTTTTCATGAAAGACTAAGGTTGTTTTCTTTTAAGTCCTTGGAAAGGATAAGATTTTTTGACAATACATAATACCTACTGAATAGTTCACTTGGTCACCTGATCTGATACCAAAGGTTCTTCTATACTCTTTCCTCTTTCATTGGCCTCAGTGTCAGGCAGAGAATATCTATTTATCTTTCCCTTGGTGTTTCGTTTTCTACAGAAAACGCCACAGAAAGACATAAATAAATCAAATTCTTATTCCCAATTTGGCTGATATCTCCATTCTGCCCTGTCATTGGCTCTGCCATATTTGTCAGAAGAGTGTTTTGCTCTCCAGTGAGTGATTGGTTTATGACAAGCTCAGCAGAAGGCCAAATACAGGAATAAATGTCATTGGCTTTTGTTGGCCAGTTTGTTTCTATAGCAAAGCCCATTACCCAAGACTTTGAAGTACTCAACACATTTTCACAAATGGACTAATGTATGAAATGAGAAATGAAATCACAAATGTTATAGCATTTTGGATTAGTTGATAACATTCCTTCGGAGTCAGGAAAGAGCTCCTTCTCCTGGTAAAAGGATTTAGTTATCATATGTATATTTATCATATTCTCAAATCTTAATAACAGAGTCAACAATATCCCCAATTAAAGAGCTGTAAACTGAAACTCAAAGAGTTAGTACCTCATATCCCAAAAAGAGCCATCCAAAGCAACACATGGATCCTGATTTCTTATTTTGAAACTCACTAGATTATTTTCCTTCCCATATGGCTGACTTGGTTGCTATCCAACTGAAGCAGGATCTTTTACCTAAAGCACAGCATTTTCCAATTAACCGAACACATAAGAGAGAAGGGATTCTTTTTAGAAGTCAAGGACTGATCTCGCCTGGAGGCAAGCTACTGGATTTGATGGACCAGAGGCCAAGTGGGTAATGACAAATTCCAGGTTTTTATGTTTTGGTTCCTTGAGTGCCTGAAATCATGTGGAATGAGATTCTTTTCTGAGACACTGCAGTGATGACAGAGAGAACATAAGTCTTCAAACTCACATGGTTTTAAGGAATGAAATGTATAGGGAGTTTTGGGGAGGACAATAGAAGAAGAAGAAAAAAAAAAGGAATGCAAGATCTGTCAGAAAAATTCCTCTACTTCTACTATAAAATTTGCCTTCTAAGAAAAACAGTCTTGACTCACAAAAGATGGCTTGTGGAAAAAAGTAACTGATATATATCAACAATAAAGAAAAACTGTAAACAAAATTAAGTAAAATGAAGGGGGAATTTAAGAGATTTAAAGAAAAGAAGGTTTGAAGTCTATGAGTTTCCAAGGAGACCAATCTGAATGGACACTAGCTCTCTCAGTTTTCTGTCTGTGGATTTGGAACAAATTACTTAATTTTCATTAGTCCCCTTTTTGCCCAATGTGAAAATGAGGTTATTTGGAAAGATAAGTGAGTTAAATTTTGACAATAATTTAGAACAGTGCTTACCATATTGTGGCCAACAAATATTAATTTCTCCTGAGATGTTAATCAGATCTATAATCCCATATAATAAAACATAGTTTATGTGTACACATATTGTCCATTGAGGCGTGTAAATTAATTTACAATGGACAAAGAAAGATAAGACAGTATTAAATATTTAGGAGATTAATTAAATAGAGAATACATTAATTCCAGTTTCTAGTTCTTGCTCTACACTCCTTGAAACATGGGAAATATATTTATTTTAAATGACAAAACATCTCTGTATTCAATTCAGAATATTTCATAGCATATACTTTTCTTATATTACTATAGCTATAGAAATGTACCTACCTCAGAGATATTCTGTTAAAAGTATTTAATTTGTTCATTTAAAAACTCACAGGTAATATAAATGTAAGTAGTTATAATTAGCCAAACCTTAATTCAAAATTAGATTTGGCCAGGGGACTTTGGGTCTATCATTACCAGATTACTCAATATTTTTTCAGAACAAGCCAAAAAAAATCCTTATTATTATGTAAAATCTACTGTGTTAAATGTTTTCTCCAAAAAAAAAAAATTAACATTCCATGGTATGAAATACTCATATTAATGCACTGAATACAGTTATGGGTCACTGCTTTGCAACCTATAGTGTGACATTATTCAAGGAAGAATGAGTTGTCTGATGTTGTAGTGAAAAATCTAAGGTGTAGAATCATTGCTACTCGCAGGACATGAAGTAGCAGCAGTCCTTGAAAATGAAAAGTCAATACCACAACTTGTTTGGTTACTCGTGAAAGGAAATCCCAGAAATCAGTCTGCTTAGTAACGCAGCATTAGTTATGTGAACCTTTCTTGTTCCCAAGGATCCATATAAGAACTTATGGTTTGTTTTAATTAGGCTTAGAGCTATTAAACTAATAAGCTGTAGGTACTGCTCACAAAAAGCTACCTGACATATTAATATGATTCATTTATACATATCAGATAATTGAGAAAATATTTTGTAACAGTAAATTTTATAAAAGTAGTCTCACTATTCCTTCATAGTTTTCTCTGATCATTCAAGAACAATTATCCAAATTCTACCAAGCATAGCTCCATTCTGCTTATAAGTTTTCCCCAGGAGTTGTTCTTTTTTTTTTTTTAATATATTTTATTGATTTTTTACAGAGAGAAAGAGAGAAGGATAGAGAGTTAAAAACATCAATGAGAGAGAGACATCAATTAGCCCCCTATTGGGGATGTGCCCGCAACCAGGATACATGCCCTTGACCGGAATTGAACCTGGGACCTTTCAGTCAGCAGACCGACGCTCTATCCACTGAGCCAAACCAGTTTCAGCAAGAAGTTGTTCTTATATATCAATAGATAGGAACAACTCTGGGACAACTCACCAAACAAAAGCTTATTCACTACAAATAAATGAATTGAATGAACAATTTGTTGAATTTCTAAATCTTTGCTCAATTTTCAATATCATATGTTATTCATATGTGATTTTAAAAAAAAACACAACTTCTGCTTTTTAAAAGATAGAGTAGCATATTTTTCCTAATCCTCGCATTAACATAGACAATAACCATAAAACATTATATGTAACAATAACATAAGAAGTTAGTGAAAAACAGAGAGAAGAAGGCAGAATGGCTAAGGACTTTGGAATGACATAGTGGTGAGCTCCCTAGACTTTCTTTTTGCCTCATACAAAAAGAAATTCCAGATTTGGAACTAAAGAAGCTGACAGCTCAGAAACGCCAACAAGTGCAAACAAAAGAAAAATAGGGGGGAAAGCCCCATCAAAGCTTACTCTCTCTAACCAAGGAACCAGAAAGGGGCAGACTAGAAAAAGCATAACAATTTTAAACCAAGCAAAATAGAGACAGACTCATAAATAGAGAGCAGGCAGACAGCTCTGGTGGTTGCAGGGGTGTGGTAGGGTGGCGGGGTAGAGGGATTGAGTAATAAAGAAAAAAAAAGAGAGAGAGAGAACACATGTGCATGGACAAAAGTGTGATGATGGGGGGTAGAAGAGGGCATAGAGAAAATACATAATGATGGAAAAAAATAAATTTTAAAAAACATTTTAAACAATGATTTCTCTATTTTTACCAAATACCATAGGGATGTGGCCATATACATTCCTACCCAAGCCAGCAAAGGCCCAGCAGAGACTCCCACCCCACCTGAGAGCAAGGATGTGCCCTTCTCCTTTTCCATTGGAGTAATATGAAAATTGACTGTACCTCTGCTATACCCCATGCCACGTCTACCAGCCACACCCACCAGCCAATCAGAGTGAGTATGCAAATAAACCCAGCCAAGATGGCTACCACCACAGAGAAGCAAAAGGGAGGCTTGGGTTGCCCCTAGCAATGGAGAAAGCCTAGCTTTCCCCAAACTCTGGTCCAGGCCTCTGCTTAGGGCAACAAAGTTTCAATGGCTGCCATGGAGTGGACAGAAGGCTTGGCTCCACTCCAGGCTACAAAGTTTCAATTGTAGAAGATAAATAACTTCCAGATACCAGGGCCTCTGTTTGGGTCGCCAGGGGGTATGGCCAGCCTGCAAACTACCAAAGACTCCTCAGCCAGGTCACCCCATGTCCCAAGGGAACTCCCACACTGATCTAGGATACCTTTCAGAGCAAACCACACTAATCTAGGAAACCTTTCAGGGCAAACCAACCCCACCCATACACCAAGCCTCTATCCTATCTAATAAAAGAGTAATATATGCAGAGTGACCATCACTCCAACATACAAGATGACTGCCCCCATGTGGTCAAAAAATCCTTCCCCCACGTGGACACAAGATGGCCACTAGGGGCAGCAGGGGAGGGCAGTTGGCAGGGACCAGGCCTGCAAGCGAGGGCAGTTGTGGGTGATCAGGCCAGCAGGGGAGGGCAGTCAGGAGAGACCAGGCCTACAAAGGAATGCATTTGGGAATGATCAAGCCTGCAGGGGAGGGCAGTTAGGGGTGACCAGACCAGCAGAGGAGGGTAATTGGGGATGATCGGGCCTGCAGGAAAGGGCAGTTGGGAGGACCCAGGCCTGCAGGGAAGGGCAGTTAGGGGTGACCAGGCCCACAGGGGAG
The DNA here is from genome assembly GCA_004026805.1 of Lasiurus borealis. Taxonomy (NCBI): domain Eukaryota; kingdom Metazoa; phylum Chordata; class Mammalia; order Chiroptera; family Vespertilionidae; genus Lasiurus; species Lasiurus borealis. Next base: position 29,014 of record PVJN01019823.1, read on the forward strand.
GGCAGTTAGGGGCAAACAGGCTGACAGGGGAGCAGTTAGTCATCAGACAGGCTGGCAGAGGAGTGGGTAGGGGTAATCAGGCTCCCAGGCAGAAGCTAGTAACGGCAATCCAAAAGGCAGACAAGTGAGCAGTTGGGAGCCAACAGTCCTGGGTTGTGAGACGGATGTCCGACTGCCCATTGAGGCCCGATCCTACCTTGATCGGGCCTCAATGGGCAGTCGGACATCCCTCAAGGGGTCCCAGATTGGAGAGGGAGCAGGCTGAGCTGAAGGACACCACCCCCTGTGCACAAATTTTGTGCACCGGGACTCTAGTCCTATATAATGAAAGGCTAATATGCAAATTGCCCCTCTGGGAGTTCAACTGGGAGACCAGAAGATCAATTGCTCACTACGATGTGCACTGACCACTAGGGGATGGCATGGAATATGGAGGGTGACCAGCAATGTGAGCGGGGCACTGAGTGAGTGAGGGGAGGAGGAGGTGAGGAGCCCAGGAGGTGGAGAACCTGATTGGCCCTGATTGCCAGCCAGGCCTAAGGACCCTACCTGTGCACATATTTTGTGCACCAGGCCTCTAGTGTATTATATGATTCCATTTATATGTCACATATTATATAAAAAAAAAGTTACAAAAATGGACAAGAGATTAATGGTTGTCAGGAGTTCAGGAGAGAGTGGGGGCTGGAGGAAGTGGATGTAGCTATAAAAGAACAACACGAAAGATCTTCATGGTGATAAAAAAATGTTGTGTATCCTGACTGTCAACATCAATATCTAGACCATGATAATGTCATATAGTTTTGCAAGATATTACTATTGGGCAAAACTATGCAAAGGGTACACTGTGTTGTTGAATTACTTCATATGACAACATGTGAATCCTTTCAAAATAGTTCCATTTTAAAAAATAAATGATAGGGCAAGGCCCTTTCATTCTTCTTCAAAAGACTCTTCTTGCCTTTCTCTTGTACAGTTATAGTCAGCAGTTCCATGCCACTTCACCCAGGGGCTTGGCAGGCAGCGGTGGTGGATAAGTGCAAGTCAGAGCAGGAGAAAAAAAAAAGAGCAGAAGCCCAGTGATAGCTACAGCTGACAGACTGGTTTATGGGATATATGGGCCAACTTTTTTGGACTTTCAAAAATAACTGGGAAACACTCTGACCATGGACTTTTAGACTAATAAGGGCTTACTTGAGTGATTGTGACTTTATTTTAAAATTATGGGCCAGTGAAAATAGAAACACCTATGTTTTAATTATTAATGTGGATTCGACCAGCAGATTCATTTAGTGCTTATCCTATGTACCTAGTGAAGGTAATATTATACTTTAATTCCTAGGAAAGGATACTATTGTAAATTCTCCAATATACAGATTAACAATTTTATGTTATCTCTCTTAGTATTCACCAATTCTCTATGTGTAGTAGAAAGCTGGATACTATACAAAAGAAATAAAGAAAGGGAGTGGCTGCCTTCAGGAGTTTACAACCAAAACCTGAAAATATATACCTGAAGAAATAGCCAGTGCCTAAACACTGAACTGTGCTCTTTTATGTACAAATCACTGCCAACACACCACCAATGACCCATGTTAATCTCAAGCTTAGATCCTTCCATACCTTCGTGAACCTTCTGGGCCTCACACCCATCTGGATTGCACACCTGAAACAGTGATGAGGAGGACAATCATTGTCTACTTGACAATGACTTACTAAGGGCTTATTGTGTGTCATATTCCTTCACAGTTATTAGGTTCATAAGAATAGAATATGGCCTTATCTCTCAAACTGCATTGTGAAGTAGACATGTCAACAAATAACAGAAATCAGAGTGATTAGTGCAAAAGCACACATCTGGGCAGGGTTGAGTAGAGGCATAAAAAAGAGGCTGCAAGGAGTGTCCAATGTATGGGCATTATCACCCACACTTATGCCAATCTCTTTCTGTGAAGCAATGAAGTAAAATGGGGCTGTCATTGGTGTGATATCAGGGTACCTGGCTATTTCCCAGGAAGATATGAAATCCAAATGTATAAACTATAAAGTGGCTGAGATATATGCCCAATTGCCACAAATGTATCTGTACTATTATGTGACTTTGGTGACCCACAGTGGTGTTTGTGAACCTCACTTCCCTCATATGTAAAACAAGAAGGCATACTGGCTCTAAAGACCAACCCAATGCAAGGTCATTGCTTAATCACCATCTACTATTTATAAAAAGCAATTAAAGCAATCTGAGCTCCTCTACTTTTTGTGAGATGAACTTAGGCAAGTCACTATCTCTCCATGCCTTGGTTTCCTCAGGGGCATGGTAATGTGACACCTCATGGAATTGCCAGGAAGATTCCATGACTCACCAATGTAAAGTGCTTAGAAAAGTACCTAGCATATACCAAGAGTTGTATTAATATAACCTACACTATTCTTGTTTTTATTATTTTAGATTGCTAATGATAGTTAAGTATTTCACTTGCAGTATTGAGAAATTTGACTACATGTACAAACTGTTTTTATATTCTTCCCAAGCATCACTTTTAGGAATTCATAAGCTACCAAATCAATGAATCTGATTCTGCCAAAAGCATATTCCTGAAAAAATAAAGCAGGTTCTTTGGGGAACCACATAATTAAGGGAGTGTTACTACAATATTTACTATTAATATAGAAAATAATTCCCTCCAAAAACAAAATGGCAGTGGAATAGATGGATGTGTCCTGAGCCTTGTCCCTGAGCAGACAGAAAGAACAGCTGAGAATCAGACTGGGAGTGTTTGTTGGTGAGTAAAGGGACAGCTATACTTATACTCCAGGAGAAGGTGGGGGACTGCTGAACAGGGCTCCCCTGACCAAGCAACCCCCACTAATGCTGTGTTTTCTCTCAGAGCCAACAGCTTGGACACGGAGACCATGCCATCTTGAAGGGGAAAGTGGATGTTATTGGAAGCCTAAAAATCTACAACTTCGACACTCACTGAACAGGTACGAACCCCAGAACACCAGATCCCAATTGGCGCAAACACTCAGATTCAGAGGAGCTCTACACTCCACACAGAAAGGTCAGATTTTGCCTGGGATAAGGAGAGAACTACATAACCAGACACCTGGAGAAGACAGACCATGGGAGAAAAAGAAACAGCCCGCATAAGAAACAATGGTAATAAATTACCTAACCCTACAACTAAAAGAGTTAGAAAAAGAGCAACAAGAAAAGCCCAATGTAAGCAGAAGGAAGAAAATAGTAAAGATCAAGCAGACATAAATGATATAGAGACCAAAGAATCAATACAAAAGACCAACAAAACCAAGAGATCATTCTCTTAAAGAATAAACTAGATTGACGAACCTCTAGCTAGGCTCACCAAGAAGCAAAGAGAGAGAGGATCCAAATAAACAAAATCAGAAATAAAAGACGTGAAATAACAACAGACCCCACTGAAATACAAAGGATTATTTTTAAAAAATACTATGAACAACTCTATTCCAACAAACTAGACAACGTGGAGGAAATGGACATATTCCTAGAAAAATATAACCTTCCAAAACTCAATCAGGAAGAATCTAAACATCTCAATAGGCTAATAACTATGGAAGAAATTGAAGCAGTCTTAAAAAAGCTTCCAGCAAACAAAAGCTCTGGGCCAGATAGCTTCACAGGGGAGTTTTACCAAACATTCAAGGAAGAATTAAAACCTATCTTCCTCAGACTATTCCAAAAAAATTCAAGAAGAAGGAACACTTCCAAGCTCCTTCTATGAAGCCAGCATCACCCTAATACCAAAACCAGATAAAGACAACACAATGAAAGAGAATCACAGGACAATATCCCTCATGAACATAAATGCCAAAATTCTCAACAAAATTCTAGCAAATAGGATCCAGCAGTACATCAGAAAGATCATACACCATGACCAAGTAGGATTTATCCCAGGAATGCATGGATGGTACAATATCCGCAAATCAATAAATATGATATATCACATAAAGAAATTGAAGGGTAAAAATCACATAGTCATATCAATTGATGCAGAAAAAGCATTTGACAAAATCCAACACCTTTTCTTGATAAAAACTCTCAACAAGGTGGAAATAGAAGGATTATACCTCAACATCATAAAAGCCATATATGATAAACCCACAGCTAACATCATACTCAATGGGCAAAAACTGAAACCATTTCCTCTAAGAAGAGGAACAAGACAGGGATGCCCAACCTCACCACTCCTGTTTGACATAGTACTGGAAGTATTAGTCATTGCAATTAGACAACAAGAAGAAATAAAAGGCATCCAAACTGGAGAAGAAGAAGTAAAGCTGTCCTTATTTGCAGATGACATGATACTGTACATAAAAAACCCGAAGGACTCCATCCAAAAACTAATTGTCTTAATAAATTAACTCGGCAATGTAGCAGGATACAAAATTAATGCCAAGAAATCTATCACATTTTTATACATCAATAGTGAACTTACAGATAGAGAGACTAAAAAAGCAATCCCATTTACCATCACACACACAAAAAATAAGATACCTAGGAATAAACTTAACTAATGAGGTAAAAGACCTATATGCAGAAAACTAAAGGACAATGAAAAAAGAGATAGAGGAAGACATAAACAGATGGAAGAGCATACCATGCTTATAGATTGGGAGAATCAAAATCATTAAAATGTCCATACTGCCCAAAGCAATCTACAGATTCAATGCACTCCCCATTAAAATACCAATGACATATTTCATAGACCTAGAAAGAATTCTCCAAAGATTCATCTGGAACAAAAAGACCCCAAATAGCCATAGCAATCCTGAGAAAAAAGAATAAAGTAGGAGGGATCTCAATACCAGACTTCAAGTTGTACTACAAAGCCACTGTTCTCAAAAGAGCCTGGTACTGGCACAAGAACAGACACACAGACCAATGGAATAGAATAGAGAATCCAGATATCGACCCAAACCACTATGCTCAACTAATATTTGACAAAGGAGGCATGAACATACAATGGAGTCAATACAGTCACTTCAATAAATGGTGTTGGGAAAATTGGACAGATACATGCAAAAAAAAATGAAACTAGATCACCAAGTTACACCATACACAAAAATAAACTCAAAATGGATACAGGACTTAATCATAAGACTGGAAACCATAAAAATACTAGAAGAATCCACAGACAGAGAAATCTCAGACATATGCTAAAGCAATTTTTTCAGTGATACTGCTCCAAGGGCAAGGGAAGCTAAAGAGGAAATAAATAAATGGGACTACATCAAAATAAAAAGCTTTTGCACAGAAAAAAAAAAGCCCACTGTATGAGAGAGCATATTTGCAAATATTATCACTGATAATAGTTTAATCTCCAACATCTACAGGCTACTTATACAACTTAATAAAAGAAAAATAAATGATCCAATAAAAAAATGGGCAATGGACCTAAATAAAATCTTTTTGGAAAAAAAAAATCAGAAGGAAGGCAAGAGACATATGAAAACATGCTCAAAGTCACTAATTATCTGAGAGATGCAAATCAAAATGACAATGCGATACCATCTCACACCTGTCAGAATGGCTATCATCAACAAATCAACAAACAACAAGTGTAGGCGAGGATGCGGAGAAAAAGGAACCCTCGTGCACCACGGTTAGTGGGAATGCAGACTGGTGCAGCCACTGTGGAGAACAGTATGGAGTTTCCTCAAAAAACTAAAAGTGGGACTCCCATTTGACCCAGTAATCCCACTCCTAGAAATATATCCTAAGAAAGTAGAAACACTAATCAGAAAGGATATATGCACCCCTATGTTCATAGCAGCACCATTTACAATAGCTAAGATTTGGAAACAGCCTAGGTCCCCGTCAGCAGATGACAGGATCAGAAAACCATCGTACATCTACACAATGGAATTCTATGCTGCCATAAAAAAAGAAGAAATTCTCACCATCTGCAGCAATCTGGATAGAACCGGAGAGCATTATGCTAAGTGAAATAAGCCAATCAATGAAAGAAAAATACCACATGATCTCACTCATTTATGGATAATAAAGAACATTATAAACTGATGAACAAAAAGATAGATACAGAGGCAGTCAAGCATCAAACAGATGGTCAAATTATAGCGGGAAGGTTAGGGAGAGGTGGGGTAGATAAGAGATCAACTGAAGGACTTGTATGCATGCATATAAGCATAACCAATGGACACAAGACACTGGGGGGTGAGGGCATGCATGGGAGTGAGGTTGGGGGAGGCAATGGGAAGATATGTAAACATGTATAATACATTAATTTTTAAAAAAAGAAAGAAAAGAGAATAAAATAATTCCCTCCTGACAAAAAGAAAGAGAATGCACACTTCAAGAGCTGCCAAACACTCAAACTGACCTGAACACCTAATTTAGGATCCAGTAGGTCCTTGCCATTCAAGAGTAGTTGGCATTCTAGCAGCATAAGCCCTTGATTCAATGAGTCTTACTCAGGGCCCAAGATTCCACATTTGTACAAGCTTCAAGGGTCACTGTGGTGCTGGTCCACAAACAGTACTTTGAGCAGCAAGACAGTAAGCTATGGCAATCAGAAACAGACTTCAAAATAACTGAAATGACTGAATTTGTTGTGCCAAAGTCCCGTTAATTGACCGAATCTGGAAAATGTCTTACTCAACACATTGTTCAGTCATAATCATGCCTATAAAGTATTTCAGAACTTTGATGGAACTCTGACATAAGTACATATATAAACATAAGAGGTTCCGCATTGGCAAACATGTGGCTTGTGATTTAATTTATATAATGAAATTTTCACAGTTAGAATTAAGCTGACATAGTCTTCATAAGTGGGCACACATGATGGGGGAAATATCCTGATTTTAATTTGGACAACTGGGGGAAGGTCTTTATTTAAAGACATGTTACAATCATTGTGAAAATGGAATTTCAATCTAAGCATAGTATTAAAAAGCGATTTTGGTATAGTCTCTGCTTTTTAAAAGTCTAGTAGGGCTTGTGTTTTTCTATGAATAGTGTGAATTTGACCCTCAAAGCACTATCTGTCAGAATCTTAATAGTTAGTTGTACAGTGTCTAAATACTTAAGATTAAAATTACATATACCTGGGGGGAAAAAAAGTGGCCTAATTCCCAGCTGCTGGAGAATAGTGTGGCAAGGGCCTATTTTTGGGGTGGACTTGAAATTAGAATTAAAACCTTTTCTTAAAAGATACAAAAATGGGCCCTCACCAGTTGGGCTCAGTGGAGGATAAAGCATCGGCCTGCAGACTGAAAGGTCCCAGGTTCAATTCCATTCAAGGGCATGTACCTGGGTTGCGGGCACATCCCCAGTGGAAGGTGTGCAGGAGGCATCTGATCAATGTTTCTCTCTCATTGATGTTCCTAACTCTCTATCCCTCTCCCTTCTGCTCTGTAAAAAATCAATAAAATATATTTTTAGAAAAAGACATAAAAATGGAATTTTGTTGAAGAAAAGGAATACTGTGAGTGATACAAAAGGAAGATTTAGGAAAACGTGAAAAGCATACTATCTTTACAACCAGCTCTGAGAAACAGACCAAACAGTTAGTTGCTACAACAGACGCAGCAAAGTAACTGCTCTCCGAGCCGCCGAGTAACTGCGATGCTTGAATAAACCCCCCTCCAAGCCTTGGAAGATCTATGACTTCGGGTTTTCAGAGCTTTCCAAAAATACACGAAATGCAGAAACACTTCCCTCCTTTGCCAAAACACGTCGGCCCTTTGTTTACATTACATTTTCCCTTTCTATACGTTGGAAATAATAAGCCCCCTCATACATTGATAAGATTGAACATCG
>PVJN01019824.1:0-36814 GCA_004026805.1 Lasiurus borealis
GTGATGAAAACTTTGGACAAATCATGAAGAACACTCCATATCCACATCCTCGGAAGGTTACCGGGGAGAGCCTTTCATTCTGCTTTGACCCCTTGATCTGACAAGTGACACCTACAAAATGAACAGCTCTCCAACTTAAATTGTTTAACTGTAGCCTGATCAGTTTTATTATCTTGCTAATCCGGATATCAGCCATTTCATCAGAATGGAAGATATGCATATCATGAATTATTTTGACACGGGGACCTTTTAATTTTTGCCAGCAATATTTCACTGCCCCAATCAGGGCTTGCAGTCACGGATGCCGTTTGCCTCCTGGGATGTCAGAGGACAGCGCACTCCTGACAGCCCCAAATCATCCGGGAGCTGTAACGAGCCATTGCTGCAATTATTATTATCTCCTGTAGTCATGCATTTCATTACAGCACAGGCAGCCAGGGCTTTGCGGTTCAGGGCAGTCTTCCTCGGGAATCTCTGCCATTTTATGGGCTCCTGGAGCTCTGAGGTATAATTTCCCTGTTCTTTCCCCTTAGTAGACGAGATGAGATGAATTTCTAATAAAAACAAAACACTAGGTAGGCACTGCAGGAACAGCCAGCTCAGTGCAGGACATTAAGCAGCAGTAAGGCAGCTTGAATGGCCCACTTGAAGTTTAGGAAGGCAGTGGTTAATCTGGAATGTGGTTTGCCACAGAGAGAAATAAAGAACAGTTTATCCTGGGGCAGGGTGGTGGGGGGCAATATTCCTAAATGGCAAAGTGCTTGGAATGCTTTCTTATAGAAAACTCCCTTTCTCCCTGGAATGTGTTTCTCCATTCCTCTCTCCCCAGCTAGCCATGTTCTTTTGAATTTCCATCCGAAGGGAATCCAGCCCCATTCCAAGACTGGACATGGTGGTCTGCAATTACTGGCCTGAACTTTGGGTGGTGCCATCAGCCACGCGAAACAGCTCCGGGGAAACGCACTGTTGTCTTTACTCAAAGGCTGCTGTCACTCAAGAGAACCTTCTCTATAAATACCACCAGGAGGAAGTTTTTTAGTCTCACAAACAGCTGATATGTGTTTACCTTGGGGGCAATGGGAAACATATAATCTATCATCTTTCCTTTTTTTGAGATGGCTTCTAGAAACCTCAAAACTAAATTTGCTATTCCTCAAACTATTAAACAGAACTACCGGGCAATCCAGCAACTCCACTTCTGGGTGTGTGTCCAAAAGAATTAAAAGCAGGGACTCAAACAGATATTTGTTCATCCGTGTTCAAAACAGTATTACTCATAACAGCCAAGAAGCAGAAGCAACAACCCAACTGTCCGTGGATGGAGAAATAGGTCAACAAAATGTGGCATTCACATACAATGGAATATTATTCAGCCTTACAAAGGAATAATTCTGACCCATCCTGTATCACAGATGAACCCTGAAGACACTATGCTCAGTGAAATGAGCCTGTCACAAAAGAACAATTGCTGCATGAGTCCACTGCTCTTAGGTATTTAAAGTATTCAGATTCATAGAGACAAGAAAAATAGTGGTTACTGGGGCTAGAGGAGAGGGAGAAATGAGGACTTAATGTTAATGGGTACAGAATTTCACTCTGGGATGATGAAAAAGTTCTGAATGTGATTGGTGGCAATCCATAATAATAAAAGCATAACATGCTAATTAGACCAAACAGCCAAATAATCTTCCGAATGTTCTTCCAGACAACCTTCCAGATGAAGCTGGGGCTTTGAAGGCCAAGGCAAGCCGTTGTGGCTACAAGGGGCTAAGCCCTTTGCAGGAATTTTGTGCATTGGGTCCTATATAATAAAAGCCTATTATGCTGTCTGGTCGTCCGTTCAACCACTCAAAGTGTAATACGCTAATGATATGCTAAGGCCGCTCAACTGCTCACTATGACATGCACTGACTACCAGGTGACAGATAATCGACCAGTCAACCAGTTGCTATGACATGCACTAACCACCAGAGAGCAGACACTGCAACCAGTAGGTTAGCTTGCTACTGGGGTCCAGCTGATTGGGACTGAGCAAAATGGACTGGACATGCCCTGGAGCCCTCCCACAGTCCCTCTCCGGCTGACCAAATTCCTGCATCTCTCCTCAACCCAATCGGCCTGGCCTGCACCTTCTCACAATCTGGGCTGAGGGACCCCTCACCCCCAAACAATGTGAATGTTTTTAGTGACACTGACTGTACCCTTATAAAAGTTAAAAATGGTAAATTTTGTATGCTATATATTGTACCACAATAAAAAAGAAAACTAAATTTGCAGCAGATCTCTAGAAAATATAAAGGATCTCATAGCATTTTTACTTATCTTATTACTGCCTTCATGTATTCTTTCTACCCTGACATCTTTGCTTTATTTTCCTCACTGACGCTTTTAAAATGTTATTTTATTTTTTTATTGATTTTTTTTAGAAAGAGATAGACAGACAACAATTTGTTGTTCCACTTATTTATGCATTCATTGGTTGCTTCTTATATATGCCCTGATGGGACCAGGGATCAAACCCACAATCTTGCCATATTGGGACCATATTCTAACACCTGACTACCTGGCCAGGGCTTAAAATTTCATTTTATTCTTGTTGTGTTTTTGTCATAAAATGGGTTAACTTTTTTTTTTTTTTTTTGGCTGAACAATGAAGGATTTGGATATTAAAATATACTCAGTCTGGCAAGACAAAGCTGTTGGTTATTGTGTCCCAGGGAGAGAGTGAGAAATACGTAATTTTGAAATCTTTAGTGACTCTGAGATGAGACGGAAAATCTCAGAGGGAAGGCTGCCTTCTCACTCCTCCTTGAATTGGAGAAACACACTCTCATCTGTGCTGCCAGGGGCTTGGTACAGAGCTCTCCTGGGCCCTTTCCCTAGACTTGTATTGATTTACACACATCGTCTCTCCCACTCTCTCCGCCAGCCACTTGGGCATTCAACCTGTGCAGTCTCAGAGCCCCACGCTCAAAAGGACACTTGGCTTAGTGCACTATCTTCAAATATTAAATATCTTAGTAACTTTTAAACAGGATCCCCAAATTTTCATTTTGCACCTCACAAATGGGTCAAACTCACAAATCAGGCAGTTAGTCTTACCTCTACCAGACAGTAAGCATCTTAGGGGGAAAGAATCCATCTTACTTTTCATCACCAATCCCAAACCCAGTGCCGGATAGGCAATTCCACAGGAGATAGTCAACGAATATCTGTTGCACAAAGGATGACGGAAACCATAGGGAGACCTTTATTTCACAGCATTAAATATTCCTTCCTCGTTATTACTGTGTCAAATCCACTCCAAAAAAAAAAATGCAAAAGCAGGAAGGACAAGCTTCATGGGAGGAAAGAAGTCTCGTGAACATGACCAAGAATGAAGAAGAGACTGTGTCCCTTGGTCTTTCCCAGGCCGGAATCCGCAGGTGGGATCCACCTCAGGTGTACGGAATGTGATTTGTGCTGGACCCACAACCAGAGTGGTCACCCCCAAACCTCCGCCACCTCCGAGAAAACCACACAGGGATTCATCTGGGCAAATCATATTGATGCTATTTTTTAAATGCTCCTGAGATGTGATTTTTCACAACTTCCCTAGGTTACACAGCCTAGCTGTCTCATTATGGTCTGCCATTTTCCTAGGAGTGAAGGCTTTCATAGCTCTCTATTTAACTGGACAGAAACACAGAGAAAGACAAAAGAGCTAGAAGAACATTAGGAGAAGGGAGGGGAGACAGAAATGCAGACAGTCAAAAAGAAAAAATGACCCTCACAAGCTCACTTCAGAGCTAAGTCCTTTATCCTTCAGAGGAGGTTGCCCAGAAGTTGCAGGGATTTTAGATCTCTCTCTCTCTCTCTCTCTCTCTCTCTCTCTCTCTCTCTCTCATCCTAAAACCTAACAAAATTTAAAGGAATTTCAACCAAAGAATGGCCTTTGGATTTTTGACATTGGTCATTTACTTTCTGTTTATGTGACGATAACAGGGTAAATCAGAGACATTAATTTGATGCAAAAAGGGGAGAAAATTTTTAAATTGGGTGTGGAGGGTGAGTAGGGGATTCGAGAGGAAATGGTGCCCAGGATAGCATTTTCTAATTTGCAGATTTCACTAAGCCATCCCCCATCCACATGCTCACTCCGTTCCTACCAGCATCTTCATCAATTAAGATTCTATGAGACTGGCAGGCTCCGAGACCAGCAGTACCATCCACATATTCACTGCTCCGCTGGCAAGACGAACAATTCCGAATATTAAAAGTAAAGCGATACATTCTGCCGTGTCTTTTGTATACAGACAGCTGAAGCTGTGTGAAAGTTTGGCACCAAAAGGCCAAGTACCATATTTTCAGCCACCCACACGCCAAACCCTATAATAACTACAGACTCTAGATGTGAAATTTTCAGACATTTGCAGCAAAGGAAAACTAATAGTCATGCTTCTTCATGAGCTTCCTTTCCTAACAGGGCAGTTTCTCCACTTCAAAACCTCATCGATGTAAGCGGCAGAGAACAAAGGGTGCTGCGGAGATATGTTCACCAGATGTCAAATGGTGCTTATTTATTTAAACAGAAAACCCTACTTTGTACATTTGGTTCACTGAGTGGTATGTGTTCTACAACAAGTATTTCTTATGAGTAAAAAGCTGCCACCAGTGTGCCTAAGTTACAATAGGGCTTCGGGAAAGTCTGTTAGCTGAGACTAAATATTGCTCTTTTTGCTTTTGGTTGAGATGTAAATTCTACTTCCATTCTGCTTCTATGACAGGAGAAACGTTGTTGCTAAGGTCATTCCGGGACTAATAAGGAGTCCTTCTGTGGTCAAATCCAGAAGCAAAGATGTTCCATTCACTGTGCTTTCTAAAGTAGATCTATACCTAGAGAGCAATGAGTTTCTCAAAGACAACAGGAAATGTTAATTTTCTCCTTCATAAATATCTGAGCGCCATGAACGAACCTAAAGGTTGAGAGCTTAAGTTTCCTATTCCGTGAGGATAATAAACAGTTAACTTGACACTCCTCTGTGCCTGTGTAAATAAGAGAATGTTAAATTGTTCTGTCCAATAAGGGCCTGGAATTCCCCCATCCTGCCCAATGGAAATGTAATTTTAGATCAGCTCTCTGTCAAGGAGTATTTCCAGCTTTCAAAGACAAGGTGTTTGAGATACCACACACGTGTAGGGGGCACAACCAGAACCAGAAAGAGCCCAGGCAGTCAGGCCAAAGACATTTGGCCATTCTAATTGGTGTGATATTTCATTCTTGGGTTAATTTGCATTTTCCTGAGGACATCTGATTGGAACATCTTATCATATGCTGATTTGTCATCTGTATGTCTTCTTTGATAAAGTGTATATTATGTCATTTGGCCAATTCTTTAATTGGATTGTTTTTTTGTTGTTGAGTTTTAAGAGTTCTTCACATATTTTTATAAGTCTTTATCAGATATGTCTTTGCAAATATTTTTCTCCCATCTGTGGTTTCTCTTTTATTCTCTTAACATTGTCTTTTATAAAGCAGAAATTTTTAATTTCAATGAATTCCAGATTATCTTTCTTTCATGGATTGTATCTTTCATATTGTATCTAAAAAATCATCACCATACCCAAGGCCACCTAGGTTTTCTCTCATGTTATTTTCTTATAGTCATAGCTTTGTATTTTACATTTAGGCCTATGATCCATTTTGAGTTAATTTTTGTGAAGGGTTAAGGTTTGTGTCTAAATTCATTGTTTTTGCATGTTGATATCAAGTTGCTCCAGTAGCATTTTTGAAAAGACTATTTTCTCCATGATATTGCCTTGACTTCCTTAATTGCTTAAATTGATATATAGATTCAATACAAGTCCAATCAAAATCTTAGCATATTTTTGTATGCATGTGTGTATCTAAAATTTTATAAGGTAATTATAAATTTATGTGAAAGAATAAGGAGACAAAGAACTCTGGAAAAAAACAATAAGGGAGATGATTTGCCTTATCAAATATCAAAACTTAAATATTAAGACCATGTGGTATTAATAAAGACATAAAAACAAAATAATAGAACAGAAAGGCTAGAAGGAAATCTGCACAGATATGGTTTAGAGTTGGCTTTTCAAATCAGTGGGTAATGCATTTTCAATAAATAGTGTTAAGATAACTACCCCATCAAAACAAAGAGAAATGATAATCACCAATTTACCTGCCACTAGTGAAATAAAGCATTACTAATTCATCAGTTTCATTCTTTATATTTAAAATGTTTTATGATTGTTATCTGAATATATCTTTATGTGAATTTCTCAAAACTCAGTTTGCCAAAACACTGAATCTTCTGGCTTCTCAGTTTTAGATCATTTAAAAAATTGGAAGGAGACAGGGAATAGTAGCAGACTCATCCATAATGAGCTACTGCAAACTGTGCTCATGATGATATTCCTTCTTTATATCCTTTGCTTCAAACACTTTATAGCTAAAAACATCTTACAGTTACATTTTCCAGCTTCCAAAAGAAGGTTAATGGCACTTATTGAGATATTAGGCCTACAGAGAACATAACAGTAAGTTTGCATGTGAAGAAGGAACTGTCGGAAATTCCTTGGTAATCTGTCAAGAGGAATATTGGAAAGGGGTTATCCATGATGAATCACATCAAACCATCTCCTGCTCCAAGCCAGAGTCCCATTCATATACTACAGTCTAATGATGGTTCTGGTGTTAGAAGTCAAAATTCTTCCATAGACTATATACTCTTCCCAACTTTTCCATGATGAAATAATCTTCTTGCCCACTGGTGTCTCAAGTACTCATGGCACATGACCAACTTTGCTCAGAGCTTTCTAGTGAATAACATCAAGACAGGCAGCCCACCTTGTGTGGCTCAGTGAAGGAGCATCTTCCTATGAACCAGGAGGTCACAGTTCGATGTCCAGTCACGGCACATGCCCAGATTGTCGGCTCAATCCCCAGTAAGAGGTGTGCAAGAGGCAGCTGATCAATGATTCTGTTTCATCATTAATGTTTCTATTTCTCTCTCCCTCTTCCTCTCTGAAATCAATAAAAATATTTTTAAAAAAAAGACAGGGAGCCTGGTGTAGTGGCAGTACATGGGCTTGGTGGCAGCCTGGTGTTGAAGCATAGTAATCCCTTCTTTGGAAAACTGCTGTTTGAACTACTCTGTTATTCTTAGTCTCTTATTCTGTAGGTCAACTCTGTTATTTTTAGAGTGTAAAATAACCTTGTCTTTAGGTTGAATAATAGAAAAGATAAACTTAATTGTCTGATCTTGCAAACTAGCCATCTAACTAATGCACTGATATTGATGCTAGGTGTCTATATAATATGATATGTTCTCCAAGTTAGAAGTTGTCTGTATCGGTATGACAGGTTTTCGATAGATACAATATGTATTCACAGTTACAAGCTGTCCTACACAAAGAACAAGAAGGATATAAAAAAGAAATACTCCCTCCTGTGTTTGTTCAGAATTTGACAGAGCAAAGGTAGAAAGCAGCAAAGTTGGAAGGTGGTGGCCAAGCAAAGGCCTGGGTCCTGGCTGCCCAGGGAAGCTGGTGCAGGCAGCCAGGGTAGAGAAGGCCTATTCTTGCATGAATCTTCATGCATTGGATCTCTAGTAAAATAATAGGAAAATATAGATTCTTGCCCTCTAAGGGCTTAAATTCTAAGATATTCATTTGGGAAAAAATAATTCTTTCATTCTGAAAATAGTAGGCATATATTTTAATCCATTGGGTTTAGTTTCAAACACACAAACAAAAACATTTTTGAGATACAGAAAAACAAAAAAAAAATAAAAACATGTCAAGAGTTTTAGATATAATTTGGCTCTAATAGAAACATTCAATATTCAGTGTTAAATATGCACAATATTAATTCATTTATTCTAAGTTAATGATTTAACATTCTTCTCCTGTTTCCAAGAGGTTCCAATGAAATCAACAATAATTTTTCCAATACCTACAATGGACTGGTTGCTACCCAGAAATTCTACTACCATTGACTTACTTAATATTTGTTGAACAGCTTATGTTCCAGACAAAACTCTAAGTCCTAGAAAGAAGATGCTTGAACAATACAAAAGTTATGCCTGTTTATTCAACATTAATGGTATTGAACTGTTTCCTAAATCTCCAAACACCAACAAAGATTCAAGGAACTTTGAAATGTGTTTTGTCTGATATTTCATTTTATAATGAAGAACACTGAGTCAATGTCAGAATGTGCATTTACATGCATAGGAAAGCCTGTAATATGAATGTCGAAAGAGTCCAGAAGTACTTGAAGGTAGCCCAAAACTGCTGACTGCACTGAACCCAGTTCCAACTGCACTGAACCCCAGTTTTGGGTGAGACAGGGGGAGTTTGGACTGTTGGGAAAAGGGAGGAGTGCACGGAAACTCAAGAGAGTCATGAAAGGTGGTGCACGCTCAAGTGCGAGTAGAGAGGACTCACTGCTGAGTGTGCTGCTGGCTTTGTCTAGGAGGAGGAAGACAGAACCTCTCGACTAGCAGAATTCCAATTCCAACTGCACTGAACCCGTTTTGGACAAGACCCTAGGGTCCCAGACTCATACAGGTCCCCAGAGTGCATAGAAACTCAGGAGAGCTGAGAAAGGTAGAAGTTTGGAGGTGCACGCACGAGTGCACACAGAGAGGACTGCAGGGATACCAAGGGACACTGAGAACCAGGGACCTTATATGGCAGGGCTGATGGGAAGCTAAGGCTGTCTGCTCAGCTATGAGACTCTGCGAATCCATGCCAAGACAGAGGCTTTTGCAGTTTTTCAGGTCTTGTATCATAAGGTTGTCTTCAGAACAGTTCTCCCAGTGTAGACATAGCTGATCCTCACAGCCAATTGGCCTGGTGATCAATTCCCCCCAGTAATACCAATAACAATCAAGACTTAATTATGGAGACTTAACTATGGTGGCATAGGTAAACACCTACACTGCTGTCTCGCACAACAATTTCAAAACTACAACTAAAAGACAGAAGGGACATCATCCAGAACCACAGGAAAGCTGGCTGAATGGAAATTCTACAACTAGAAGAAAAGAGAGGGGCTCACAGAAAACCAGAGGAGCTGCAAAAAGCTGAGGTACAGAGACGCACCATACCTCGCAGGTGCCGGAGAACCTGGCTGGCTTTCTCTGGGAGGGAGACGGAGACTCTCAATGGCATTGAATCCCTTATCCTACAACACTAAACCCCAGATCCAGCCAAAACTCATACGGGGGGAGTTTGGACTATGAAAAGGGAAAAGTGCATGGAAATTTAGGGGAGTCTCAAAAGATGAGAAGTCTGGAGACATGCACGGCACTGCGCACAGAGGACTGGCTTCTGATTATTCCACTGGCTTTCACGAGTGGGTGGGAGACAGACCCTCCCAACTGCACCACTTCTAACTTCACTAAACCCCAGTTTCGGGCAAAACCCTGGAGACCCAGACTTATATGGTCCCGGAGCACAGGAGAGCCAGAAAGGCAGCAGTCTAGAGTCACTGCAAGAGCGCGTGAGCAAGGGACTGCTCCAGCGATTACCCAGTCACGTGAGACTCGGGGGCCAAGGAGGGTGGGGCCGACTAGAAGGCAAGGCAGTCCCCTAAGCCCTGAGACTCCACCCATCCCAAGCTCAATAGAGAGGCTTCTGCAGTTTTACAAGTCTGGTATCATAAGGCTGAATCCAACACAGAAGTTCTCCCTGCATAATGAAAATGCCGAGACAAGGGAAGGGATCACAAACAAAAGAAATGGAGGAAAACAAATGCCTGGATATAGAGCTCAAAACGACGCTTATAAAGTTTTTCAAGAATCTCCTAGAAGAGATGGATAAATTTAGCGAGACCCAAGAGGAGATGAAAAAGAACCAACTAGAGATGCAAAAGAACCAACTAAAAATTAAACATACACTGGCTGAATTAAAAAATATTGTACAGAGACCTAACAGCATACTAGAGAAAGGCAAGAATCAAGTCAAAGATTTAAAATATAAAGAATCAGAAAACACTCAACTGGAAAAGCAAGAAAATAAAATAAAAAAATGTGAGGATAATGTAAGGAGCCTCTGGGACAGCTTCAAGCATACCAACATCAGAATTATGGGGGTGCCAGAAGAAGTGAGAGAGCAAGATACTGAAAACCTACTTAAAGAAATAATGACTGAAAACTTCCCACATCTGGTGAAAGAAATAGACTTACAAGTCCAGGAAGCACACTGAACCCCATAGAAAAGGAATCCAAAGAAAACTACACTGAGACACATCATAATAAAAATACCAAGAGCAAAAGACAAAGAGAGAATATTAAAAGCAGCAAGAGAAAAACAGTTCATTACCTACATGGGAGTACCCATACGATTGTCAGCTGATTTCTCAACAGAAACTAAGCAGGCCAGACAAGAGTGGCAAGAAATATTCAAAGTGATGAATAGCAAGAACCTACAACCAAGATTACTCTACCCAGCAAAGCTATTATTCAGAATTGAAGGTCAGATAAAGAGCTTCACTGATAAGAAAAAGCTAATCCATCACCACCAAACCAGTATTACATGAAATGCTGAAAGGTATTCTTTATGAAGAGGAAGAAGAAGAAAAAAGTAAAGATAAAAATTATGAACAACAAATACATATCTATCAACAAGTGAATCTAAAAATCAAGTGAATTAAAAATCTGATGGACAGAATAAACTGGTGAATATAATAGAATCGGGAGCACAGAAAGGGAGTGGACTGATAATTCTCAGGGGGAAAGGGGGAGGGGTGTACAGGGAGAGACTGGACAAAAGTCATACACCTATGGATGAGGTCAACAGGAGAAGGTAAGGGTAGAGGGAAGGGTGAGAGCCAGGTGGAGTGGAACTATGGAGGGGAAAAAAGAGAAACAAATGTAATAATCTGAATAATAAAGATTTATTTTAAAAAGACTTAACTACAACAAGGCTGTACACACAGTCCAGAAAGGGGTGCACCATGAGAGAATCCAACTCAGGTAACCTAGCACACAAAGCTACTCTACCAACTCAGAGAAACAACAAAATGCAGAGATAAAGAAACATCACAAACAAAAGAAATGGCGGGGAAAAAATGACTAGATATAGAGTTCAAAACAACAGATATAAATTTTTCAAGAATTTCCTAGAAAAGGTCAATTAATTTAGAAAGACCCTGGAGGATATGAAAAGGGACCAACTAGAAATTAAATATACATTGACTGAAATAAAAAATATTATACAGATTTAACAGCAGACTAGAGGAATGCAAGAATAAAGTCAAATATATGAAATACAAAGAAGCAGAAAACACTAATTGAAAAAGAAAAAAAGAATTCAAAAATTGGAAGATAATGTAAGGAGCCTCTGGGACAACTTCAAGTATACCAACATCAGAATTATGGGGGTGCCAGAAGAAGAGAGAGAGCAAGATACTGAAAACCTATTTGAACAAATAATGGCTGAAAACTTCCCCCACCTGGTGAAAGAAATAGACTTACAAGTTCAGGAAGCGCACAGAACTCCAAACAAAAGAAATCCAAAGAGGACCACACTAAGACACATCATAATTAAAATGCCAAGAGCAAAAGACAAAGAGAGAATATTAAAAGCAGCAAGAGAAAAACAGTTAATTACCTACAAGGGAGCACCCATACAATTGTCAGCTGATTTCTCAACAGAAACTATGCAGGCCAGACTGGAGTGGCAAGAAATATTCAAAGTGATGAATAGCAAGAACTTACAATCAAGATTACTCTACCAAACAAAGCTATCATTCAAAATTGAAGGGCAGATAAAGAGCTTCACAGACAAGAAAAAGTTAAAGGAGTTCATCACCACCAAACCAGGATTATATGAAATGCTGAAAGGTAGTCTTTAAGAAGAGGAAGAAGAAGAAAAAGATAAAGATAAAAATTATGAAGGACAATACATAACTATCAACAAGTGAATCTAAAAATCAAGTGAATAAAAAATCTGATGAACAGAATAAACTGGAGAATATAATAGAATCAGGATCATTGAAAGGGAGTGGACTGACAATTCTCAGGGATAAAGAGGTGAGCGGGGTGCAGGAAGAAACTGGACAAAAATAGTACAATTGTGGATGAGGATAATGGGGGGGGGTAAGGGTAGAGGGTGGGGTGGGAACCAGGTGGAGAGGAGCTCTGGGGGGAAAAGAGAGGATCAATTGTAATAATCTGAACAATAAAGATTTACTAAAATTTTAAAAAAGGTAGCCCAGAACTAAGGATGGAGATTGGCACCATAACTTTGGTTCCTAAACACAAATAAATTTCACAGAAGTTAGAATTTGGAATTAATTGATATTTAGTACATATTTACTACACTTAGGAAAACTTCTCACTGTGCAATAAAATACTTACAAAGAATGTCCTTGGGAAGATTGATTCTAAAGCTGGTAGGGAAGAGGGAAAAGAGAGAGATCCTGAAATAGAACTTCCTAACAACTGCCCATGTCTTCCCTTACCCACCTGTGATCAAATAGCCAGAGGGAATTTTGAACATGTAAGTTTATAGACATCTCTTGCCTGCATAACACTTCAAGGTTTCTCTTTTTTTTCCTTCTTATTGAATTTATTGGGGTGATTCTGGCTAACAAAATTACATAGGTTTCAGAAGCACAATTCTACAACACATAACCTGTATACTGTATTGTGTGTTCACCTCCCCAAGTCAAGTCTCCATCATCACCATTTACCCTCCCCCAGGCCTTCTTCCACTTCCCCCCTATCCACTTCAAGATTTCTCAGTGCAATGAGATATAATCTGTGAAATACCTTGTGATGGCTAATCTTACATGTCAACTTAACTAGACCACGGGGTACTCACCTATTTATCTAAACACTGTTCTGCGTGTATCTGTGAGAGTTTTTCCATGAGATCAGTCCTTGAATTAGTAGGCTACGTTAAGCAGCTTTCTCTTCCCAATGTGGGTGGGCATTATCCAATCCATTGACAACCTGGATAAAACGAAAAAGCTGAAAATTCTCTCTCTCTCTCTCTCTCTCTCTCTCTCTCTCTCTCTCTCTCTCTCTCTCTTTCTCTCTCTCTCTCTCTCTCTCCTTGTCCCCCATTTGACATGGGACATTGGCCTTCTCCTGCCCTTGGACTAAGACTTACACCATCATTATACCTGGTCCTCAGGCCTTTAGATTCAGACTGAACTATATATGTCATCAGCTTTCCTGGGTCTTTATCTTATAGACAGTAGATCACAGGACTTCTCAACCTCCATAATTGTGTGAGCCAGTTCCATACATGGAAGGCATAACTTCCCAATGGAAACCAAAGAAATAATAATGAGTAGCAAGTCCCATCAGCAACAGCTTTAAATAAAAATCAGAAATTTGTTTTCCTCTCTTTACTCCTCTCCCTTTATGAATAATTCATTCAAAAAAATAATTAAATTGAACCCAGCCAGTGTGGCTCAGTGGTTGAGCATTGACCTATGAACCAGGAGGTCACATTTTGACTCTCAGTCAAGGCATATGTCTGGGTTGCAAGCTCAATCCCCAGTAGGGGGTGTGCAAGAGGCAGCTGATGAATGATTCTCTCTCATAATTGATGTTTCTATCGTTCTCTCTCTTTTCCTCTCTCAAATCAATTTAAAAAAATAGTTAAAAATAAATAAAAATAAAAGGCATTAGACTAAAACAAGTAGAAATCTGGAGGTCAGGGTAGGAAGGTATGTATATTGGGAGTAGTGGAGTGCCCAGCAGCCCTGTAGAATGTTGGAGCCTTTCCTATAGAAAGAAAGAGGAATACCATAGCCCAGCACAAAAGCCCAAGAAGGACAGTGATGCTGGGAGATTTGTTACATGGAGAGGGGAGGATGGTGATGGCCTTGACAGTATTTTAATCAAGGAATCAAGATTAACATCACCAGCAGCGAAACCAATAAAATTGTGTACCATCTGATAGAATTTGATGAAAACACAGCATTAATTCTGTGATATTCCTTCCCCAAAAAAAGTATAACCTGAACAAATTCATGGGCTTTGTACAAAATAACCAGCCTATAATCTTTACAAATGTCAAGATCATAAAACTAAAAAAAAAAAAAAGAAGAAGAAGAATGAGGAATTGTTCCAGACTGAAGGAATCTATGAAGGCGTGAACTACCAATTCCTGCTCTTGAGTTGAATCCCTTCCCTATAAGGTCTGTGAGTTCACATCTATAATGTCCCATCGATGGTAACAGAAGTCAGGAAATACATGTGGCATGGAGCATCATGTCAGCAACTTCCTCTCAAATGGGTCAAGAAAAAAATATATATTTGTACGAATCTTGCAATTTTTCTATAAATTTGAAACCATTTCAATTTTTTAAAATAATTATGATTGTCAGAACAGTGAACACTATTTTTAAACTCTATTCATAACGCTTTTGTGATAGCTAAATGAGTTAATACCTACAAAGCATTCAGCACAGGGTAAGATCTTAATAATACAGCTAGATATGGTACAAGATATTACAATATTAAATCACAAACACACACAGTCCTCATCCCACTGGCAAGTGAGTATGATCAGGAGAGTCAAATGAAAGGAGTCAATCAGATAGTTGGAATTGTTCCCCGCCATGAAGCAAATGTTAGGAGCAGATGACCTTGAGGCACCATTTGTACTTAATTATGTCTGGTCCCATAGTACTAATTACCATATTTCCTAAGCCCTTTCATAAGCATCCTCCTGATTAAAAATCATTTATTAGGCACAGTACAGGGTATACCACCCCACCAAAGCACGATAAAGGCTAGATTAAACACTGCATTTTTCCGGGCTCCAGACTCACTCTGTAATTGAAGAACCTGATTTGAAGGGTCTTACCCAAGAGCACCAAGCAGGTTGATGGCAGAGACAAGAACAAATACCTCGAGAGTCACTGACCTTGCTTCTTCTACTGACCAGCTAAACTTAACCAAATTGAGGCTAAGGTTCCAACTCAGCCAAGTTTTAATAATAATAAAAATAATAATAATAACCCTAGTTCAATGTGTCCCTTTTCAACTTAAACTGTGCACTTAGTTCTATATCCAAAAAAATATATTGTCTCTAGGGCTTCTTATGCAGCATTTCAAAATAATTTTATGAGATTTTGTTTTCTTTGCAGATAGTGAAATCCCTTGATTTGGAAAACTGTCATCATAAAAAATAAAAAAGAAGAAAAAAAGAGAGAGGAAAGAGAAAGGAAAATGCAAACCAGTCAGACCTGGTATCTAATTCTCCTCACACTGCCTCATTTCTGGCGTGCACAGCTCACTTTGACATCAAGGGGCGCTCCGCCAGGAAAGAGCCACATGGACTGCCGAAGGGAGTCAGAACCTGACCCTCTCATCTCCCTCTCCTCCCCCTTCTCCGGGGCCCCATTGCCAGCTTCCCAAACAGTTAATTGCCTTTTTATACAAAGAGTTTGACAGCCACTCTCCCACAAATGACACTAAAAAATTACCCCCTGGTTGGTTTGTGAAAAAAAAAAAAAAAAACGGTTTCCATTTTTAGGAACACATAAGACCTGGCCCATTTTATTTAGAAATTAATAATAATTCTGAGTGCTTTCTTTTCTCTGTTCTGGAAGAGCAGTGAAGCAGCTCTGAAATGAAGAATTTACCACTGCGTGTGCCAGGACAAAAACAGATGGACCAAAAAAGTTTAGATGGATGGATCTGAAAAATTGGATGGCCTTTATTATACCCCAAAAGTTATAAAAAATTAGAAGAGCAAAACTTCCATTTGCCAGAAAGATTTTCTCCAAGTTACAGATTTCATATTGTGGATTCAGGCACCAGAGTAAAAGCTCACATCATTCTCTGGACAGCCAGACATCATTTCTTAGCCACCAGTCACCTCGGTCTCTTTACACAAAAATTCTAGAAAACTATTCTGTTCATAAATTACTACCTACTCACTCCAATAAAAAGAAAGAAGATGCCTGACTGGTGTGGCTTAGTGGTTGAGCATTGACATATGAACCATGAGGTCTGGATTCAATTCCCAGTCAAGGCACATGACTGCTGTGGCTCAATCCCCAGTGTGGGGCATGCAATGATTCTCTCTCATCGTTGATGTTTCCCTCTCTCCCTCTCCATTCCTCTATGAAATCAATAAAAATATATTTTTTAAAGAAAAGGATAAAGGTGTGGAAATTTAACTCATGTTCACATGACATTCTGAGATACCTGAGGCTGGGTTAGGGCAAAGGATGGATGCAATTCATTAAAACACAATCCAAATGAAACCAAGAAGTAGCTCATTTCTCAGTCAGGCCAGCTGACTTCAGGCTGCTGCCTGTTCCAGTTGAATATATATTCCCCTGCAATCAGAACTGATGTAAGAAACTGCTAATTTGAAAAACCATCAGAGAAGCTGGGAACTTCCCAAAGTACCCGGACCTGTGGAAATTGTTGCATAAAGGTCACTGAGAACCACCTTAAGACCAGATGAATAGAAGTCGTCCTCTAAGGTTATAAAAAAGGAGCCACACTGACACAGGCTGATACCATCATGCCTCCTTGGGTAGCCTTCCCCAGCTTCATACTACTTTGGGCAAGTGCTGTAGTTTCTGTGTCATATGTGACTGGAGTGGTGGGTCAGTCTGTCACACTACCCTGCATCTTTTCAGCAACTCATGAAATCTCACCCATGTGCTGGGGTCAAAGGGCATGTCCTTCATTCAATTGTCCAAATGAACTCATAATGAGCGATGGCTACCATGTCACCTTTGAGAAGAACAAACGTTATAGGATGAATGGAATCATTTCCAGAGGGAATTTGTCTTTAACTATACAGAATGCAGCCCTGTCTGACGCTGGCACCTATTGTTGCCATATTGAGTTCAAAGGGTAGTTTAATGGTTATAAAAAGAATATATTTTTGGAGATAAAGCCAGCTTCACCTAAGGTCACTAATGTTCCAGCATCATCTAAGGTCTTCACTTCTGCTCCTACAACTCCAGCACCGACACTTGAACCTTAAGACCGAAACCACTTCATCTTCTGCAGTGCAGACAACAGAAACCCAGTCTATCACACCACAGGAAACAAGTATAACCAGCTCATCATTGAACAGATGGGAATAGCACTGTGACCCAACCTTCAGATTTCGATGGGCAATACAATGAAACTCGCAGAAAAACACCAGTAAGTTGTACATTGGACTCTCCGGTGCTAACATGATATTGCTCATCATTTTGGCTGCCATACTTACCAAAAATATTTATGTGGGAAAAGAAAGGTGTTTTGTATGAGCAAAGGGCCTCTGACTAGAACTTTCCAAAAATGGAACTTCAGTGCACTACCAACCACAGGAGAATCTCTGCTTTGAGAATGATATTTACAACATTTATCAGACCCAGCAGTTCTCTAAGACTTTAGGCCCTTGACTACAGAAAGCAATGACCAGATCTGACCATGTCAGCTCTTTTAAATTCCAGGATGATTTTTCTGTCAATAGTTCATGGTGTTCCAATCTGTCTGCGATGTTGATTAGAGTATCTTTAGCTCATCAGTGTGAAGTCAACCTCATTGGTAATTAGTATTAATTTTTATATTAAAATTGGCTCAATTTTTCTGGTTATAGCAGAGCCCTCTCCTAAATATGAACTGAACACTTTAGAATTACATATTCTGTACAGACCTTATGAATCTTATATCCCTTCTCATTGGGTAGACATGAAATGAACCAATACCTTTCACATTAAAGCTGTCACAAAGAGGGCAATAGGACTTAAAATCATAAAATTCCATTTGGTACTTAAATGACTTCACTTGGAAGCATTTCATGATTAACTCTTTTTTTAAATCTTGCAATCAAAACATTACATTTCTTAAGTTCCCCCAAAGGTTTCAAATTATGGAGGAACACAGATTTTTATTTCCTTCATGGGGAAATAAAGTCAGTGTGATTTCTAAGAGAGACAGAGAGAGAGAGAGAGAGAGAAGAAATTTCTGATTTATAGAATGTAATTGGATCAGTACAAATCCAGCACCAATTACAAAATCCATTTAAAGCATCTGCCACAGCAATGATGCATCGGTAGCATAGACCTGTGTATACATTTTGGGCGTAGATATTCTATAGAAAATGTTTACTTCGCAGACATTCTGAATCATTCCCAGGCAATCTATAAAATATACTGTTGTGAATTTACAATATTATTTATAAATCATGAATGCTGAGGTAGAGCTATCCAACATTTACCAAACCCAACTCTGCTCTCTTTTTGGAATATGGGAGACTTACACTTCCTACCACCTTGTTCTAGCCCATGACCTATGAGAATGTGCCATTCTGAGCTACAGCATTTAATTGTTGAAATGACAAATTCATCGCTACATTTCCTCAGCCACAGTGCATATTGAATATCATGCTGATTGGTGAAACCATAAGATAAGCAAAGTGAAACTGAGAATAGAGCCCCCACAACCTCGACCCTATGAGCAATTGTTTTTTTCTGTTTTAATCTAATGAGTTTTAGGGGATCTTTGTTATTGCTAGCAATGTCTATATTATACACTTTGCCTATAGCCTACAGTCTCTAAAGTTCTAACTTAAATCTTACTCACCAGTCTGCCAGGACTTAGCAAAAGTGTGCAGGGCATATCAGATCCCAAAAGGAAGTAGGTGAGGGCTCCAACGAAAGCTATAACAGAATCAGAGTAGGGAGTGGAGTCATCCATGTGCACTCAGATGGGAAATCTCTGAAGGAATGGGGCACAGCAGAGTTAAGATTTAGCTACACAACCAGATATCAAACAAAGAGGCAATTCAAAGTCCTAAGAGAAAATCTGAGTCTTAAACCAAGTACCACCAATATGATTAGGCAGTAGATGATTCTGTGAAATTTACCAGTGTTTATTGCTATTTCAGATGGCTTATACGAACACCAAAATATATAGAGGGACTCTATCTCCTCTCATTCTGTGCTATCCTCAAAAGCACCACGTGAAATGTGACCAAAAAAGAGCTCCCAAACCTTTTTAAATAAAATCTCTTGGAATCTCAGACAGAAACCAAGATGGCAGCATAGGTGAACACCTAACTGCTGCCTCCCACAACAATTTCAAAACTACAGCTAAAAGACAAAATAGACATCATCCAGAACTACAGGAAAGCTGGCTGAGTGGAAATTCTACAACTAGAAGGAAAGAGAGAGGTGCACGGAGACTCAGAGGAGCTGCAAAAAGCTGAGGTATGGAGACACGCGAGTGGAGAGAACAGGTGGCAGAGAGCCTGGCTGGCTTCCTCTAGCAGGAGGGAGACAGAAACTGCCAACTGCACTTAACCCCAGTTCCAACTGCACTGAACCCCAGTTCCAGGCAAGACTCACACAGGGGAAGTCTGGACTATCATGAAAAAGGAGAAGTGCACAAAAACTCAGGGGAGCCACTAAGGGCAGAGGTCTGGAGGAGTGCATGCCATTGAGCACAGAAATGACTGACTGCTGATTGTGCCTCTGGCTTTCTCTAGCTGGAGGAAGACAGAACCTCCCAACTTCACTGAACTCTACTTTCAACTGCACTGAACCCCAGTTTTGGGCAAGATCCTGGAGACCCAGATTCATACGCGTCCCTGGAGTGCATGGAAAATTCAGGGGAGCTGAGAAAGGCAGAGGTCTGGAGGCACATGAGCACTAGTGCACACAAAGAGGGCTGCACAAATTACCAAGGGACACTGAAAACCAGGAGCCTCAAAGTACTGGGCTGACAGGAAGCCATGGATGTCTGCTCAGCCCTGAGACTCTGCCCCATCCAAACTGAACAAAGAGGCTTTTGCAATTGTGCAAGTCTTGTATCATAAGGCTGACTCCAGCACAGAAGTTCTCCTGGTTAGTAGACACAGCTGATCCTCACAACCAGTTGGCTTAGAGGTGAAATCCTCCGAGTGATACCAACAAGAATCAAGACTTAACTACAGGAGAAACCAAGATGGCAGCATAGGTGAACAACTAAACTGCTGCCTCCCACAACAATTTCAAAACTACAACTAAAAGACAGAAGAGACATCATCCAAAACACAGGAAAGCTGGCTGAGTGGAAATTCTACAATGAGAAGGAAAGAGAGGGGCTCCCCGAGACTCAGAGGAGCTGCAAAAAGCTGAGGTATAGAGTCACATGCATGGAGAGGACAGGTGCCGGAGTGCCTGGCTGACTTCCTCTAGCAGGAGGGAGATAGAAACTCTGATGGCACTGAACCCCTTATCCTACTGCACTGAACCTCAGTTCCAGGCGTGACTCATATGGGGAGAATCTGGACGGTGAAAAGGGAGGAGTGCATGGAAATTTAGGGGAGCCATGAAAGGGCAGAGGTCTGCAGACATGCACACCAAAGCACGTAGAGAGGACAGACTGCTGATTGTGCCACTGGCTTTCTCTAATGGGCAGGAGACAGAGCTTCCCAACTGTGCCACTTCTAACTGCACTGAACCCCAGTTTTGGATGAGATCCTGGGAACCCAGACTCATACGGGTACCAGAGTGCAAGGGAACCGGAAAGTCAGAAGTCAAGAGACACGTGCGCGTGTACACAGAGAAGGCTGCAGTGATTACCGAGAGATACTTGAGACCCAGGGGCCACAGAGGGTGGGGCTGACTGGAAGCTCAGCCCTGAAACCCCATCCCATCCAACTTTTCCAAGTCTTTTTTTTTTTTGGAAAAATTTATATTTAATTAGGATGACAGGCCCATGAGGCATTATAAAATTATCCCCTCTAGTGTATGGTGCATTTGAATTTCAAACATAATTTTAAAAATTGAAAATAATTTAAAACCCTCACATTTCCAGAAGTAATACATATGGCTCCTTAGCTACCAGGCATATGAGGCTGGTCTAATATTTTAGACATTTCATCCCATTTCTGGGAAACAGGGGCCAGAGAAGAGAGGGCCTAAGCCGCAGTCTGGCCTCTCTCTATGGGATGTGACCGCAGTGGGCCAATCTGGGGATGGCACTGGCTCCCCATTCCCATCCCATTACCGTCCCCTCCCTGTGGCCGCTGGCACGAACCTTGGCTTGCCTGGCACAAGGTGCTCAGCAGCCCTGCCCCCACCTACTGGTCATTCTGCAATTCAGTCGACTTGCATATTATTTTTGCAAGTCTTGTATCATAAGGCTGACTCCAACACACAAGTTCTCCTGGCATAGTGGAAATGCGGAGACAAAGGAACAGATCACAAACGAAAGAAATGGAGGAAAATAAACAACTGGATATACAATTCAAAACCACGGTTATAAGGTTTTTCAAGAATTTCCTAGGAAAAAATGGATAAATTTAGTGAGACCCAAGAGGGGATGAAAAAGGACCAACTAGAAATTAAACATACACTGACTAAAATAAAAAATATTATACAGACCTAACAGGAGACTAGAGGAACACGAGAATCAAGTCAAAGACTTGAAATACAAAGAAGCAGAAAACACTCCACTGGAAAAGCTAAAAGAAAAAATAATCCAAAAATATGAAGACAGTATAAGGAGCCTCTGGGACAACTTAAAGCATACCAACATCAGAATTATGGGGGTGCCAGAAGAAGAGAGAGAGCAAGATACTGAAAACCTATTTGAACAAATAATGACTGAAAACTTCCCCTACCTGGTGAAAGAAATAGACTTACAAGTCCAGGAAGCACACAGAACTCCAAACAAAAGAAATCCAAAGAGGACCACACCAAGACACATCATAATTAAAATGCCAAGAGTAAAAGACAAAGAGAGAATCTTACCATCAGCAAGAGAAAAACAGTTAATTACCTATAGGGAAGCAGCCATATGATTGTCAGCTGATTTCTCAACAGAAACTATGCAGGCCAGATGGGTGTGGCAAGAAATATTCAAAATGATGAATAGCAAGAACCTACAACCAAGATTATTCTACCCAGCAAAGTTATCATTCAGAATTGAAGGGCAGATAAAGAGCCTCACAGTTAAGAAAAAACTAAAGGAGTTCATCAACACCAAACCAGAATTATATGAAATGCTGAAAATACTCTTTAAGAAGAGGAAGAGAAAGAAAAAAGTAAAGAAAAAAATTATGAACAAATACATATCTATCAACAAGTGAATCTAAAAATCAAGTTAATTAAAAATTTGATGAACAGAATAAACTGGTGAATATAATAGAATCAGGGGCATAGAAAGAGAATGGACTGATAATTCTCAGGGGGGAAGGAATGAGGGGGTGTCGGAAGAGACTAGACAAAAATTGTACACCTCTGGATGAGGACAATGGAGGGAGGTAAGAATAGAGAGTGGGGTGGAGCCAGGTGGAGGGGAGTTATGGGAGGAGAAAAGAGGAACAATTGTAATAATCTGAACAATAAAAATTTATTAAATTTAAAAAATAAATAAAATAAAATCTCTTGGAATCTAACCAATCCCACAAGATCTTTTTAATTTTATTTATGATTTTCAAAATAATATCCAAACAGAATCCTTAATAATTTCTTCAGACTTTGTTTATCTCCCTTCCAAAATAATTGAGCCAAACACCAATCACCAGCTCCACACCATTCAATTCATCCTTTCTTCCATTATAAGCAACAGTTATAGGATATTATATAAAAATTTTAAAGGATACTACTTAAAAACTAACACCCATTATTTCTCTCCAAAAAATTAGACAAGAAACAACAGCCAAATTTTAAAAGGTAGTTTCCTAATCTACAGCTTTAGTCTGTTCTCACCCACCCCCTACTATATCATGAGTAAAATAATGAAGCATCAGTGAGGCCACTGTATATTAACGTAAATATATAAGAAAGAGATCTTACTAATAATTAAATCAGAACACAAGCTGCTGGTATCCCTCAGGTTTTTTATAATAATAACAAGATGTTATCATTTGCTCACATTCTTCTGCTTATTAGGAAATTTGGACTATAATTTTGGATCCTGAGTTGAAAGAACTAATTAAATGATAAATGTCACTTTTTCTCCCAACTTACACAACCAGAATTTTGAACAACACATTGGTCTATTGTGCCAAATCAAGAGAGAAAATATTACTTTTTTGGTTTTTATTGAACTAAAAGGGACTCATAAAAAGTGATTAATGTATAAATAAATGGGACTTATTATATTTACTAGGGTTTTACATTTTTGCTTTTTTTATAAAAGGAAAAGGTATTTACAATCCTCTAAGCACATCACAAACATGAATTCACTATTTGGATAAAATCCTAAATGGCTTTAAAATACCATCATCCTCATTTACAAATAAGATTCATAAAGGCAATTTTATGTGCATCAAGCTTCTCTTACTCAAGTAAGACAATGGTAAAACCTGGTCTGGACTCCAAATCAATTGCATTCCAGCTGTACAGTTAAACACTCTAGTTCCCTCCTGCCTTTCTCTTACTTTGTACAAATAAAGAGGGGTAGGGGGAGGGAATACACTAGCAAGAATATGGAGAAAAGGGAACACTCATACAATTTTGGTGTGGATGTAATTCATACAGCCACTATGGAAAATAATATTAAGTTTCCTCAAAAAATTAGAAAGAGAACTCCCATATGATCTAGCAATTTCACATCTAAGTATATATCCAGAGGAAGCAAAATTACTTTCTTGAGTAGATATTTGTACTCCCATTTTCACTGCAGCATAATTTACTATAGACAAGATAAGGAAACAACTTGTTTGCAGACAGATGAATGGATAAAGAAAATTTGACATATATATATGCTAGTAAACAACAGCATATTATTCAGTCCTTAAAAATGAGGAGATCCTGCCATTTGTAACAGCATGGATGAACCTGGAAGGTGGCATGCTAAGTGAAATACACCAAATAGAGAAAGACAAATACTGTATGATATTATATGTGGAATCCTATCTAATAAAAGAATAATATGCAAATTGACCGCACCTCTGCTACACTCACAAGCCACTCCCACCAGACACACCCACCAGCAATCAGAGCAAGTATGCAAATTAACCCAACCAAGATGGCTACAGCAGAGGAGAGAGGCCTGGGTTGCCC
The DNA here is from genome assembly GCA_004026805.1 of Lasiurus borealis. Lineage (NCBI taxonomy): Eukaryota > Metazoa > Chordata > Mammalia > Chiroptera > Vespertilionidae > Lasiurus > Lasiurus borealis. The sequence goes on from PVJN01019824.1 coordinate 23,987, forward strand.
ACGACCATGGAAGAAGCCAAACTCTCAGCAAAGCCTGGCAGGTGGAGATTAAGGCAACAAAGTTTCAATGGCTGTGCCAGCAAAAGGCTTGGCTCTGCTCCAGGCTACAAAGTTTCAATGGTAGAAAATAAATAAATCCCAGATACCAGGGCTCCACTTGGGTTGCTGGGGGGTGTGGCCAGCCTGCAAACCATCACAGGCCCCTTGCCCAGGCCACCCCATACCCCAAGGGAACCTCCACTCTGATCCAGGACACCCTTCAGGGCAAACCAGCTGGCCCCCAACCCATGAACCAGGCCTCTATCCTATCTAATAAAAGAGTAATATGCAAATTGACCATCACTCCAACACACAAGATGACTGACCCCATGTGGTCACAAGATCCTGCCCCCATGTGGATACAAGGTGGCCACCACAAAATGGCCTGCAGGAGACGGCAGTTGGCAGGGATGAGGCCTACAAGAGAAAGCAGTTGGGAGTGATCAAGCCTGAAGCAGAGGGCAGTTAGGGGTGACCAGGCCGGCAGAGGAGGGAAGTTGGGGGTGACCAGGCCCACATCATAGGGCATTAGGGGCAAACAGGCTGGCAGGGGAGTGGTTAGGTGATCAGGCTGGCAGGCAGAAGCAGTTAAGGGCAATCAGGAAGGCAGGCATGTGAGCAGTTGGGAGCCAACAGTCCTGGATTGTGAGAGGGATATCTGACTGCCCATTTAGGCCCGATCCAATGGGCAGTTGGACATCCCTCAAGGCGTCCCAGTTTGGAGAGGGAGCAGACTGGGCTGAAGGACACTCTCTCCCCGCCACCCACCCCCATGCATGAATTTCGTGCACCAGGCCTTTAATCTGAAATAAAGTTTTTAAAAAGTCAAACTCACAGAAATAAAGAGATGAATGGTGGCTGCCAGGATTTGGGAGTAGGGGGAACAGGAAAAGGTTGGTAATAGGTAACTAACTTCCAGTTATAAGATGAATAAGAACTTATGATCTAATATATAACATAGTGACTATAATTGATAATATTGTATTGTAAAATTGAAATTTGCTGAGAGTAAAATTTAAGTCTTCTCACCAAAAACATAAAGTACATACGTGAGGTGATGGATATGTTAATTAACTTGATGATGGAAATTCCTTCACAATGTAAATTGTGTTGTATACCTGCAATATATAATAATTTTATTTGTCAATTACACTTCAATAAAGCTATATTATTCCAATAATGCTTTAAAATTATTTTAAAAGTTTGTCTAAAGAATGTTAGCAGAAATGATATCACTACATTCAACAGTGAGTTGGGGAGACTGTGGGAAGGTAAAGTGATTAAAGAAAGACTGGGAGATCAAGGGTTGAAGGTACAGGTTTGGGAATCAAAAAGACTTGCCACTTGCAGTAGTTGAATTTGGCAAGATATACCTGTCTGGTCTGCAGTCCCTTTACTTGTATCATGAGAATGCTACCATATATCTGTAAAAGAGTCTTAAGGGGATTAAATGAATTAATGCATGTAAAGGCTCACAAGGTGGCAGGCAGGCACATAATAGGTAAAAACTAAGCAAATGCCACGCATCAATATAGAATTAATCATTTTAATATCCAGCTGGTGTGCCATCAGCTTGGGCCAAAACACCTTCCTTTTTCCCGACTACTACACTTACATGTGATAATGCTTTCAAGAACAGAGTGATAATATTCTCACTTCTACCATTTTGATTTTTGCTGCTGAAAGAAACTATTTCACTTGAACTACTGTATCAATGTCAAATTCCATTCTAAGAGCAATTGTTAAGAATTCTGGGAATAAACACATTGTCTTTGATCAAATAAGCTATTGTAATCAGAATGAATGTGCAGCAATGATTAAGCTATTTATTTTTCAGAGCTTCTAATTTTTTTGAAACCTAAACTGGTTTAGTTTTGTCTACCGAGCAATTAATATGTTCTCCTAAACAAATCAGAGCTGGAGAACCAAATTAACACCTTTCAAGAGTGATACATCAATGCTGCTTCTACAGAATGCTTTATGACCTTCCCACCCAATTTAATGGATAAATTCTAAATATCAGAATGCCCTCAATATGGCTTGAATTCTTTCAGAGGCAAGAAAATATCCATTTTTAAAAAGTGTAACTTAATGGAAAAATTAAACTCTACTATGTAGGAAATTCTACTTTCAAAACCTTTACCTTAATTCCAAAACTAGAATCAACTTCCATTCACTAACCCAGACTTCACTCATTTAGGAAGGATGTTTTGTGTATATGGACAAGAGCTGAGACAAATGCACGCTCGATCCCTTTCCAGCCTCATGTGACTGACAGGTCAGGTCCCAAGATTGTAGACTGCTCAGATGTAATTACCTCACCCAGGTCCTCAGTTTGGGGTAACTGATCAGCCTTTCTGCACACTCAGCTGAACAGTCCAAAACTTCAGCCACATTCCAATCAAAGTAAACCATGTGGACTTACCACTACCTTCTTCCATACCCTCTGTAAAATGATAGAAAATATATATTGGAATATACACTGAGTGGCCAGATTATTATGATCTCTGAATGCATAATAATCTGGCCATTCAGTGTATATCCTATATAATAAAAGGCTAATAGGCAAATTGTCCCCTTGACCAGGAGTTCGACCAGCAGGCAAGCCGGCCAACCGCCCAGTCAGTGAAAAGACCCTAAACAGTCCCATAGAGAATGAGATCATCAAGGGTGCTTCCTGCTCTTGAAATAGATATTCCAAGTGGTGCCTTTCCCCTCCAGTGCTTCCTTGGGTATAATTTACCTGGGTAAAAGACTGGGAGGAAACTTGTATGTTTTTACTTTAATAGAACTTAGGGAGTGCCTTTGTCTTAAAACAAAAAGAGAGAAATAAGAAAGGGGGAGAAGGAGGTATTATTATTGTTGTTGTTGTTGTTGTTGTTGTTGTTATTATTATTATTATTATTATTACATCAAAACCAAGACTTTGGCAACATATGCCAAGTTCAGCTACTAATTGTTATGATGTGAATGGAGGAATAAGGACTTATGCTGATATATAGGAAACCAATACAGTAATTGATCAGAAAGATGCCAATGGGTTGACAAGAAGATAAGAGGTGAAGAGGAGCATCATTCTGGGGCTGAGAACCTGGAGCAAGATTCTCAAAGGCTAAGAGAAGATGGGAAGGGAGAATGATGGGTCAGGTGATAAACATGCATTTGCCAGACTAAGAACTTCCAAGTACTGGGAGCTGAGCTTGGCTGATAAAATCAGAAAAGCTATGAGGTTAAGTAATATCTGAGGCATGGTCCTCACAAGGTAGCACATCAAGAGTAGCATCCTAGCCCTAGCCAGTTTGGCTCAGTGGATAGACCTAGTGCCTATGGACCAAAGGGTCCTGGTTCGATTCCAGTCAAGGGCACGTACCTTGGTTACAGGTTCCTTCCTGCCCCGGGGCCCTGGTCAGGGCTTGTGCAGGAAGCCCTCTCTCTTTCACTCTCCCTAAAAATCATTGGAGGGCAGGGGGGAACAGTAGCATCCTACATCAAAATTCCCTTATAGCTCAATGATCTAGAAACTTCCCTTCATTCATCTAAGACAACATTCAAGGGATGGATGAGCTAGAGCAAAATAGTCTTAATAGACAGAATATAAGTAGCTTCAATTAAAGTAACACACATACCATAAAATAGCTTGTGATATCCAGGAAAATAGAGTAAGCTCATCCCAGGAAGTTGCTTAGAGTTCTAGAAATCTAAGACTATACTGCAATGTTTTAAACACTCTAATAGGAAGCATAGGAATGATACAAATTTCAAAATAATAACAATGACAATAACCATTCAACAGTTTAGGAAGTAGGTATTAAAGAGTAATGCTGATCTCAGTTTGAATCTGGTTCTGATCTTGGAAAAGTATGGACTACCTGTTCCAACTTGTGTCCTTGGGTTGTTCCAAAGTTAAACTTGCATGAAGTGCTTAGTACTTCCCTGAGTACATAACAACGCCCAATCACTAGATACTTTTAAGGTGATGATGATGATAATAATATATTTTAATATAATTCTGATGTTCAGAGAGTTCAAACCACCTGCTTTGTTAGTGCTTTTGCTGACATCTGAAGTGGGGTCAACCTCATAGGACTGAATCCTTAACCTGTGGGATCTGACACTATCACTAGGCAGACAGTGTCAGAATTAAATTATACTAAAGGACACCCACCTGGCATCACAGAAGTGGTTGGTATGAAAGCGCGCACACACACACACACACACATTTGGTAACCATAATAGTCAAGTATATAATCAGCAAAAACAGGAGCCTCATTCTTATAGAATCAGAATCTATTCTCTTAAAATGCATTACATTGCACTGAGCCTCAGGAAGTCCTAATATGTAATAATCAATGTAATAAACAGAATTATTTAATAATGTTATAGTATTGACATTGTCACAGAGAAAATCTATAATAAAAAAGCATAATATGATATTTAGACCAGACAGCCAAATGACCTTCTGGACATAGCCAGGGCTCTGAGAGCTGAGGCAAGCAGCTATGGCTGTGAGGGTCGAGCCCCCTGCACAAATTTCGTGTATCAGGCCTCTAGTAAGATAATAGGAGGTAAAGTGATACATCTCCCGTTAAATAACTATAAAGACAAATAGTAAAGGGAAGAAGTGTTCTAATAAGATCTACCATTAACTGAACAACCCCATGGTACTTTATATAATTTTATTTAATCATCACAACAACCCAATGAGAAATGTACCATCCCCCTTTTACAAATGAGTAAACTGAGGCTTAGAAGAGCTAGGTAGTTTGCTTATGGTTACTCAGTTTGTAAGGGGAGAAGCTGGAACCTAAATATAGACTTATCTGCCTCAAAAGGCTATTTCCTCCACCTGTGGCTTATGGGTTCCCCAGCAGGTTCCCCAAGCCAACTTACTATTAAGTCTGAGGCTTGTATTCCAGTCAACTACACTGATGCAAACTAGACTATTCATTCCTATAAAAGAAAACAAACTGAATGAAAAATACAACCATGAAAATTATTTCACATAGAACCCAATATAGACTCAAAATCCACATATTCTTAAGCAACACCAGGCAGCTATAAAAAGATAGATAAAAACCTTAATTTCTTTTGCAAATAAAACAGAAACCATAGAAATGAAGCATGAAATTTTGCCCATCACTGGAGTACTTGTAAAACCAGTGCTCATCTTAAAATCTGAGAAAGAATATATGGGAAACATACGAAGTTTTATGATTCTATGTTCAATTGTGTAAGTATCAGGTATTTTACATACATGTATATGTGCACATTCTTACTTTTTTTTCTGCAGAACTTATCTAGCCTATGGCTCTACGGACATATTCATAGATATACTTTTAATTAAATGCTTCACCCTGCCACTAATAATAGACATTTTTTGGAATTTAATTAAACTGCTTCATTAACTTAGCCTTTCCTCCTTCCTTTTCTTCTTAACCATATATTTTACTTTAGCTGTGTGGACAGTCTGAATGAATGAAAATGAGGAAACTACACAGTATTATGACCAAGCTCCACCTTATGACAAACCCATAAAAAATTTGCATGTGAGGCTCCTAAAGAGCCAACCCATAAGTCTCTTATAGTCTCATAACCAAAATCACCACAAGAACCAAGCATTTAGTGTCTGTGTATTTACTGAGTGACCACTGTGTGCTTGGCACTAGGCTAGATTCTGAGGCCACGGTGCTCACTTATTAGAAGATTGGAGGATTTTTAGGAGGAATATATGTAAACCAACAATTACAAGAACATTTGATAGGGGCTCTAATTATAGCATGCATATGACACAGTGACTATGGAAGTATATTCATCCTTGAATACAAAGGACAGGCTTATTATTTTGTATTAACTTGTGCCTCATATAAATATTTCTTGACAAAAAGTACAGATTATAAGGGATCATGCCGAGATCTAACAAAAACTCTTTTTAATGTCACTTAATCCACAGAGTAGACTGGGACAATGTTTTCCACAATTGCATCCTTTTTTATCAAGTCCTCGTCAGCTCCAAGCTGTAGTCTGGCATTCCTGTGCCTTATAATTTTTAATCTCTTTTTTCCACCTTTAATTTCCAAACCAACATGGACTTTGTCATCCACCTTCTAGTTTGGGGAGAAGGTCATCACCCGGTCATTTATATTGCTGTGTTCTCAAAATAATAGAGACATATGGCTAATGTGTCCTTAATTGTGTTATTTTGTTGTGCTCTGCTGCTATCACGTCTCCTGAATTTTCTTCAGCCAATTACTGTCAAGTGCATTTAATTTCTTCTATTTCATGTTAGCCCATTGCCAATATTCTCATCCCTATAGAGTTGATATTCTGCTGGAGAAACTCTGGGTTTTTATTCTACACCTATACAGAGAGTCAGTCTGTGATGTTTTCTTGAAAGGGAAGTCATTCTTTTCTGGAAGGCCTAGATGGCCATTGTGAGAGCTGGTTTCTTTTAGCCTTTCAGTGCCTGCCCCCATTCTTTATTCAGTGGGTCACCATTCCCATGCTCCACTTAATTGTACGATAATGTGGAGAGTGCCATGGTAGTCTGAGAAAGTTACTCTAGATTCAACAACAAATGGCAAAGCCCACAGACTGCCATTTACTCCTCTCCCCACCCGCTACTCAATAAAAACCCCAATGGAGATCTTAGAAGAAACATCTGAAGGCGTAAGTGAAAGATCTAAAATCTCTATACTCCTATGAAATAAAAAGTGTTTTTCCTCTAAACATACCAATTTATCAGTTTTAATACAATTGAAATACTCCATATAGAAATTTAAAAATACTTAGTGTGCAGGATGCTTTTTTGATTTCTTACATTATAGTTTCTTTGTTTGATTTATTTTTTTACCATAGAAACTGAGCAGTTTACTTCCTCCCTCCAGGATACAATTTAAATTTCTTTTTATCTTTTTATTTTTTTAAGTGCATTGTTTCCATAAGTTTTAAGAGTTGGTTTCAAGATGAAATTTATAATTTGCATCTTTTACATTAGATTACATCTACATTTTTAGTGCATATCCTAAATGTACTAAACAGTAAAACATTTTTTAAAATTCCAATGTAACAGCTTAGTCCAGAACATGATTTTCATAATTTTAGCTATTTAGGGAAAACATTAACATTTTTTTAAACAGCACATTTCATCATGAAATTTGTAGTGCATGGATACCAAATTTCTCCACAAAGATTTTTCAAAGGTATGTAGGCACCAAATTTCTCCACAAAGATTTTAAAGATGATACTAGAAGTGGACTTAGAATGCTGGGTGGCAGCTGGTCTGACATGACAGGCATGAATAAATGTGCCAAAAAAGCCCTTATGGTTTATTGGGTAATTATGGGAAGTGGCATTGGTGCCAGCCAATCAGATTCATGGGCAGCTACTTCGAAACCCACTTACTCTTAAAGTAGATCATTAAAAATGCACTTCGGTGGAGAAGCTTTGCTCCTACTCGACATAAACAGTCTATTTGCAAAGTTAGTCATTTGGTCAAAATGCAGCACATCAGTAATGGTACAGTGAACAACCACCTCTATATTACACAAACATCTTCCATTAAAGGCATTTTGGAGTGAAGCTTTAAAACATGAGAGGAATGAATGAGCCTGCACCAGGCATGTGCCCGTCCATTTCCATCCATAAAACCACATATTGACACACAAAAGTGAGTTCATTCCATTTGTTTGCAGGTTTCCTAAATGTAACTCTAGAGCTTATGTGTACAGTGAAAATTGAATCACATTTATTTGTATGTCAAACAGAGGACAAATTTTTCTTACTTGAAAAGACAAATCTTAATTCCTGGAAGCCAGTTAAGCCAATATCTCCTCCTGCCAAACCACTAGACAAAGGGGTGATAAATAAAAAGCTTTCCAAAAACCGCTCAAAAAGATTTGAACTTTTACTTAATGACATGAAGGTGGCTATTCTTAAATGTACAATCTGTCTGGCTGGTGCGGTTCAATGGTTGAGCATCAACTCATGAACCAAGAGGTCATCAGTTCGATTCCTGGTCAGGGCACATGACAGGGTTGTGGGCTTGATCCCCCGTGGGGGGCATGCAGAAAGCAGCCAATCGATGTTTCCCTCTCATTGACATTTCTATCTCTCTAAAAAATAAATTAAGAAAACATACTTAAATGTGCAATCTCCCATTGCCCAAAACTTCAAAAAGCAAGTTGGCTCTAAGTACTCCCTTGGGGAAAGGGATGTTGGAGCAATATAAAAAATTAAAAAAAAAAAAAGAAAGAAAGATAAAGATTTTAGCCTTGGTCTGAGAAACTGATTTAAGCTACCCGTACTTTTGGGCTGACATGAATATGATGTTTATTTTCTAATACAACATTCACCTTACTCCCAGAAGCATAATGACATCTAATCTGTTTAGTCCCCAGAAGAGGTACACATGTTAAGGTCTGAAAAGCTTTGCAAATAAATTCTGTTGACTCATTCCCAGAGGTAATGTTGAAAATATTTATAACTGGTAGGCGTGCACACTAATTGACCAAAATGGATTCGTGGATGCCACTGTACCAGAGCAGGGTCTGAAAGACTCCTAGATGGTGAGTTCCAAGGGATGAGTGTCCAAAGGAGGAACCAAGGAAGCGAAAGCAAAAGTCAAGAATCCAAGATCTCAAGAAAAGGACCATTTATTGATCAGTTTCATACATGTTTCCATTTTTAACCACTAGTGTAGGTATACCTCTGTGCTTATCTCTCACACTGCATTAGATCTAGTGAAGAAGCGTTTTAAAAAGAGACTGGTAATTTGCACTGAAAATGTAGACACGAATCAGATGCACTAGATGTCCTCCCATAAGAACACAATGGAACAGGTAAGAGGGGGGAAAAGGGGAAGAAAGAAGGAAACATCAAGGAAAATATAATTTATCACAGCAACCAAAGGACTTAGTACGGTGGAGCTTAAGGAAAGGGAAGCACTGTTGACTAGAAAGGAAATCTTAAACAAAAAGAGGTTTAAGGAGGTAAAATGTAATGTTTTTCTCTGGCTGACAAGAATGACAAGTGTGTAAGCCACCAGGAGCAATGAGGTAGGGACTGCTTTCCATCAGCATTCCAAATCCAATTTGAAACCATCATTCCATCTTCAAAGTAATAGAAGAAAAAGTTTACACTGAAGACAAAGCACCTAAAGTTGAATCACATCATCAACCTGGGGCTGATGAGACACTGAGTGGATTTTCTATTACATTTCTACAGACTGAACATCTGTCTTAGAGTGAGCTTATTCAGCCACAGCCAAAAACCTTTCATAACTAGGCATACTCATCATCATCAGAGGGCACTGAATGGAAAGATACTCTGAGGAGACAAGACAGACCATTGGGAAATCATTTTACCTCAGGAAAGCTTATCCTGAACAAGGGAAAAAAAACACAGATAAAGCAGCATGAGAAAGAACCTATGGCCTAGCAACCAGTGTCTTCAAAACTAAGCCCTTACACTACTACTGTGAGCAAAGTGACCTTCCACTTTCTGAAGAGGTGCCAGATACCAATGGGTGGCTGACTTATTAAAAGCACAAAGCACTCTATCACTAGACCAGAGGAAAATTTATAGACTTCTATTTTCAGACTACAAGCATCTAAATGTTGAGCAGAAGAATAAAGGGATGAGTACATCCAGCTTAATTCATTGTGTTATTCTGAAGATAGGAAGTTATGACTTGACCTCTCTTTTCTGACAACATTGATGAGGATAAGATCTGGTGGAAGTAGACAGACAGAGATTAAATAACAGCTGTGATCAACCTTCCTTCAAAGACCCTTAGGAAGGTATCATAGGATCCTGGAATTCTAAAGACTGAATTTGGGAAACCATGACAACATACAACAGGATATACATCGAGTGGCCAAATTATTGTGATCTCTGAACACATAATAATCTGGCCACTCAGTATATGTCTTATATAATAAAAGGCTAATATACAAATTGTCCTCAACCAGGAGTTCAACCAGCAGGCAGGCCAGCCAACTGCCCATGTCCCCTTCCCCTGGCCAAGCTGGCTGGACCCTACCCATGCACAAATTCATGTACCAGGCCTCTAATATATATACACACTGAGTGGCCAGAGTATTATGTGTTCAGAGATTAAAATAATCTGGCCACTCAGTGTACGTATAGGATGAGGCAAAAGTAGGTTTATAGTTGTTTGTATGGAAAATAATATAATAATGAATAAATAAAAATACAGAATCAATCCTGTGTTTTGCATACTCACAACTGTCAACCTACTTTTGCCAACTCCCTCAGCCCCATGCATTGGTCTCTTCCATTCAATGTGTTGGCCTTTCCTTAGGCTGTTCCTTAAAGAAGAAACTGTTGGAGATTACTAATTTCTCCACAAATAGTTTCCCCTCAACCTCACAACAAGCAAATTAAATCCTTTATCTTAAATCTCCCCAAGGAGGTTTAAAAGAGAAGACCTATGTATCAAATAAAGAACACTTTGGAGAAAGTGTAAGCTAAAGCTGTGCCTTCTTTCTCTGAGGAAAACTGATAGACACACTTCTATATCTTAAGATCTAAAATGTTTTTGCAAATGGGGTGAGTATACAAGACTACTGGGCTTTCTCGTCTGCTCTTTAAGCTCTGCTGACAGCCACTTGATCACAGTCGGTCTCTTTGAGATCCTGAGAGACATCTCTCAAAGCATTGACATGGTACATTTCACAGAAAGCCTCTCCCTGGAAGGCAGAGCTCCTTGGAATGGTACCACATTGGCCAGAAAATGTTATTTCCTGCAGTGCAGCATCCATCCAAGAAAAGTCTCTCCAGGATCAATATTGCCAAGAATAATACAGACAAACATGTTGGCATTCACAAACTTTGAAGGTAGACCAGAAACTGAAATGCTCAACCTATTCACAGCAGAGAAAGATATACAGTACACCCACACTTCTTTGTCTGGATTACCTATCACAGTGGTCGGCAAACTCATTAGTCAACAGAGCCAAATATCAACATACAACGATTGATATTTCTTTTGAGAATCAATTTTTTAAAACTTAAACTTCTTCTAATGCCACTTCTTCAAAATAGACTTGCCCAGGCTGCGGTATTTTGTGGAAGAGCCACACTCAAGGGGCCAAAGAGCCGCATGTGGCTCTCGAACCACAGTTTGCCTACCACGGACCTGTCACACCTGAGGGATTTAGCTAACCCTCTACTAGGTCTTTGGAAAAAGCAGCTTATGCTAAAAAATTGGAGACTTGAGCAAAATCTCATTCTTTAGAACAGTGCCTCCGAGTGTTACAGAACCAGACCCAGCCAATGTCTCTATTCCACTTTATGTTTGAAGTTAGATACTGAGGACAAGGGTCTCTAATAAAGCAACTAAAGCTAATTAACTGATATATATATATCAGAGAGGAAGGGAGAGGCAGAGAGAAATAGAAACATCGATTGATGGGCTGTCTCCTGTATGCCCCACACTGGGAATCTAGCCTGAAACCCTAGGCATGTGCCCTGACTGGGAATCAAACCATAACCTCCTGGTTGATAGGTGGACCCTCAACCACTGAGCCACTCCAGCCAGGCTGATATCAGTCTTGATCCAGTAAAATGCACCATTTGGTAAAACCAACTCAAAGTTTGTCTCACCAACCTTTCAAATACCCTTAGACTAGAGAGAGTAGGGGACCCCATCCTGGAACTCTGTCCATCGGTGATTTTAACAAGGAGATAATAGTGTGCAGAAGTTATAAGAGATTTAAATTTTGGCACAAACTGTTAGAATACAGGGTGCCCCCCAAAAATGTACACACATTTTAACAGCTGATAGTCAATTTTGAAAATGAAATGTATTTTTAACAAACACTGCCTTTATAATTATTCCAAGTATGTATATACATTTTGGGGGGAGACACTCCCTCCAATTCCCTCCAATTTCATGGCACAAAATCCTGGTCAGAACTTTCTGAACTCCTTTCCATAGTTCTCAATAACTACCAACTCACCTAACATCTTCACAAACCCAGTGCCCATCACCTCTGCTGGCTGAAATAACTCCTTACAGCAAAAAGAGGATTCTTTCTTAAAAGGATCATTTTATTTGAGGACATTTGTATATTTTAACCTATAAATATTCTTTAAATAATTAAATGTTTGGGAACACTGTACTGATAATAATTTAGCTTATGAAATTATTAGTGGCTGAGTTAACACAATTTCACAAATGACCAACTTATATTTTTAGAAACTGTTTCCTGTCTTGGACTAATCTAGACAACTAGTATCTTCAGGTACTAGTTTGAGTTTCATAAGCCAAATTTGCAGATCTTTTATAGCAAGGTTTCAATTGAAGAAGAAGGTTAGCAAACACCCTGGAAAAAATGTTAGACATTGGAATCACAAGGCCACCGAGAGAGGCAGAGGAAAATTAAGAAAGATGAGCAAGGAGAAAATATCTAAATACCTTTTAAATGAGATTTGAAAGGAGATGGAGGAGCAATGAGGTGTAAAGATAAGACAAAGGCAAACTTCCATATTTCCAGATAAACAAGCAGATATCATTCACACCCAGGAGGCAGAAAGGCTATCAAGCCTCACCAGGAGCAATGCTCCCGCCTCACACGTTAATTACAAGAGGAAGTCTATTCCTTGTCTTCCATACACCTAGTTAGATTTCTAGTTTTCCATTTCATTGCTCTAAGGAATCATTTATGTTGGCTCAAGCCACCGGAGACTAATGGATATTCCCCCACTCCATAAACCAGCTGCCCATTCATGTGTTTCTACGAAGAGACTGGGCAGGGGAACATGTAT